>PVKE010008708.1:0-46905 GCA_004027555.1 Craseonycteris thonglongyai
TGTCCATTGGGAAACTGTCTGATTGTTACCAACCAATGTCACCCCATTAAATTTAACAATAAAATATAATAATATTAAAAAATAAATAAATAAATAAAAATAATAATAATAATAAAAAAACAAAAAAGCAGTTAGATTGGGTCTTATTACATTTTTTGTTATGCAAGTATACACAAGATTTCTTTGTTTTTTTTTTTAATATTATTATATTTTATTGTTAAATTTAATGGGGTGACATTGGTTGGTAACAATCAGACAGTTTCCCAATGGACACCTCCACATCACATCACCCATGCATCGCATTATGTGCCCAGCTCCCAGAATCAGGTCCCCCTCCAACCCGATATATCTGGTGCCCACTTACACAAGATTTCTTTAAAAGTTGCCTAGAACTCACCTGAAAAACTCACACCAATGTACAGAGAAATCTTTAAATTTCTTTTCAATGTCTTCTTATAATTATTACTTAATTCAAGGTTTTTAGATTTTCTTGTGGAAATTTGAATAAAGCATAACATTCTAAAAATTACCCACTAAATCTAGGCATTCCCACATTATTGGTATAAACTTGTACATAAAGTTATTCTGTATCTTCAGTTACACTTCTTTTTTATTTTATTATTTTAGATATTTTTATTGTTTTTCGGCAGAGAGAGACAGAGAGAAAGGGGAGGGCCCAGAGCAGTCTCCATAGTTGACAGCATTAGTTTTCCATATAGTTTCACTCCACAGGTTGGTGTGGGGCTGCGCAGGGCAGGAACTGGGCCAGGAGCCTCCCGCATAGGTCCCGGGCAAGAACTGAACTGGGGGCACAACCCAGTTCAGCATGTGGGTCCACCTGGGCCAGGGCCAGGATTTGATCCTTGGGCTCCAGGGCTGCAAAGCGAGCGCTTAACCCACTGAGCCATCCCAGCTTCCCCTATTTTATTATTTTAAAGATTAATTTTATTGTTTTGCGAGTGATAGAAGGGGGAGGGCCCAGAGAAGTCTCCATAGTTGCATGTCATTAATTTTTGACCTAGTTTCACTCCACACAGATGGGCAGAGGGCCACACAAGGTGGGAACCAGGCTGGGGGCCACCTGCATGGGAAGCTCACCCCAGTTCAGCATATGGGTCAACATGGGCCGGGCCCAGGACCCAATCCGCAGACCCTGGGACTGCAAAGCAAGCGGTCAACCTGCTGAGCCATCCCATCATCTCCTATGCTTCCTTTTTAATTTCTAATATTGAATAGTATCATTTTCTTCTTTTGCAGACCTGTCAAGCTTTACCTATTTTACATAATTATATATTTTTTAACAAACACGAATGTTGGATTTCTGATGCTGTTGAATTTCTGATTTTATACTTATTAATTTGGTCCTTTATTTTCTTTAAATTATTTTATCATCATTTTTTATTTTTAACTCAGTTGTTTAGTTCTTATTTTATTTAAGCAAATAACTTAATTTTTTATAAAATAAAACATGCTTCTATGAAAAATGTAAGTGATACATAAAAGTATAAAATAGGAAGCAACAAACTCACCAATATCCCATTACCCAGAGATGAAAGATGTGGATATTAATTAAATATCATTCTACATCTCTTAGCATTTATTATGGTGAATAAATGATTACATGGCTCTCAATTTATCTTTTCTCTTTCCAATTATTTATCCTTCCTTTTAAACAGTTCTAACTTTTAAAATCTCTAAAATTTTCTTTCATAATGAATTCAGATTCATCCAGTATATCTCTGAAAATATTTATTATAAAGTTCTGTTTTGCTTTCTCTATTAACTCTAACTCCTTGGGTATTATTAGTTCTTCCATTTGGATACTTTGGTATCATCTTCCACAGTATCAGTTTCTTAAAAATATGTTGTTCATTGTGGGCTGCGGACCAACTTTGTTTCGGCTTTAGAGATATCCTGTTAGTCTGTGACTGATATATGTGCCCCCACCAGCATTATTTTAGGAGAGTGGCAAAGTTTTCCCCTGGGCAGTGAATATGTGTAATTATTATTTTGGAGTCTGCATATCCCCTGTGGATATTGATAACACTGGGGAACTGCCTTGGCTTTTAAAGCACCCATACTGCCGCTTTTGAACCATAAAGAGAATGAGAAATGACGGTGGGGGAAGTAGATCCACACTTCTCCGTGTCCAACAGTCTAGAAGTAAAGCACCCTGCAGTCATTCATATCTTTTACAGTATTCTATTCCTTTGCACGTTTTAGGATATGGTTTTCATCTGCATTCCAATCCCATTTTGCAGGAGTTCTTTAGTCTTTGGACAATTTTGCTCTTTTTGTTTCCTTTCACACTTGTGTTTAATTGATACTATATATTTTGGGAAGGAGAAGGAAAAACTATTTTTAGAAATGTAAAGTAGCAAAGGGAGGCTTCAACATGTTCTCAGTGTATTGCCTTGCACTGGAAGTTTCAAATACATACATCTTGGCAAACATAAATGAACAATATTGCACATACTTTTAAAAGAAAATATGGCTTTTTACTAGATTTTCCATTCTTTGAAGTATAGTGTGCACAGTGTGTTATCCAGTGGTTTCTAATCCTAGATGCACATTATTAACATGGGGGAACCACTCAAACATACTAAAGTCTGATTCCAGAAATTCCACTTTAAATGGACTGGGGTAAGAACCACTGGTATAGTGGATAAACTCAGGCAAATCAACGAAAGTGAATTTGAATCACTTACTTGCTCTGTGAATTCAGGAAAGACACAATTTTTTGAGCCTTAGTTACATCTGTAAACTGGGTTTTCAAGATGGTGGTGAGGATTAGAGATAATGGTAGAAGAATGACTAGCACCACAGAAGGGAAATAGCAAATGCTTAATAAATGTTAGCTCTTCTAAAGCAATTTATAAATTATCAGACAAAAAAAGAAAACACACAAAAAAACCACGGCATTCAAAAAGAAATCAAGTAAAATAGTGTATCCTTCATATACTAAAATTTTACAATGATTAAAATTTAACTTCAGGGGAAGCCGGACAGCTCAGTGGGTTAGGCGCTCACTTTGCAGCCCTGGGGTCCGAGGATTGAATCCTGGCCCCGGCCCATGTGGACCCATATGCTGAGCTGGGGAGTGACCCCAGTTCAGTTCTCACCGGGTGAGACCCGGGCCCAGCTCCTGCCCTGTGCAGCCCCGAGCCCACCTGTGGAATGAAACTATGTGGAAAAACCAATGATGTGCAACTGTGGAGACTGTTCTGGGCCCTCCCCCTTCTCTCTCTCTCTCTGTCAAAAGCAATAAAAATAAATCTTAAAAAAAATTTTATTTTTTTAAATATATTTTTATTTATTTTTATTTTTGACAAAGAGAGAGAGAGATACAGAGACAGAGAGAGAACTGAACTGGGGGAGCTCCCAGCTCAGCATATGGTTCCGCCCAGGCCTGGGCCAGGATTCGATCCTCGGTCCTCGGTAATGCAAAGTGAGCGCCTAACTCACTGAGCCATCCAGGCTTCCCCCAGAAATTTTTTTTTAAAATGAAAAAAACAATTAACTCCAAATGTCAGAAAACTGTTCATAGGCGTTAACAATCATTGCCAGATATTCCAAACTCAAGAGACTAAGGAATTTAGTGTTCCTGTCACATTTTATTGTACCCCCTGGGCTCTTTTAGCACTCTTATTTCAATGCATTCTTTTCAAAGGACAACTCTAGGCTAATACAGGTTTCTGAGCTATTTTTCAACCTTACATTTCAATGTCTAAGAGAATAAAAACAGATAACAATAACACTAGCCTGGTTATATGTTTCTACTCATTCAATATCTTGTGCTAGAAGATGAATACTTTAAAGTTATAGCAGAATACAAATACCTAGAAAACTGTGAAACTCAGAAATTAAAACAATGCTAGTGTCTCTGACGCACACAATAATCCAAACTTAATTACAGCCAAATAAAGACAGCTCCATTTTCAGGGATGCTTAGATCATTAGCCAAATACCATGGCAAGTAAATGTGCATATCTTTATCATTTGTATCATTCAGAAGCACAAATATAACACTTGGCAAAATTAAGCTTCTTGAGAAGTAATATCAACTGAATTATTTAAAAAGTTTTAACCCACGTCCAACTGTAGCTACAATTATTCACCCATCAATAATACAGAAAAATTATTCCTGGTTCTTTAAAATGTTTAAATGTACATAATTATGTTCAAATACTTTACAAATAGTACTTAATTTTTCAAATTTTTACTATAAAAGTAAAACCACAGCAGTACTTACAGTGAAAACTGACAACAACTTAATCTTAGGCCTAAAATAAACAGAAAGAAGGCCTGACTCCTGCTGTATTCAATATACATTTACTTGGTAAGTTCTAAGACACTGATTTTTCAATGTAAAAGACTCCCTCAAACACAAATTCTATGGCCAAAAAGCACATGGAGAAGTGTTCAAAGTTATTAGTCCTCAGTGAAAAGCAAATTAAAATTCCAATAAAATAAGATTACAGACCAACTACAATGGCTAAAATAATGCAGTGTAACAACACCAAGTGCTGGAAAGGAGGTATGTGGAGTAACTGTACTTCTAATATCTATAAAGTGGGAGTGAAAAATCACAATAAAGGACATTTATGCAAAACCTACCTCTAATATTATATTCAATGGGGAAAAACCAAAAGATTTCCTCCTAAGATAAAGAACACAAAGAAAAGGATTCTCACATTAACCACTGCTACTCAACATTGTTCTGGAAGTTCCAGCCAGAGCAATCAGGCAAGAAAACAATTAATTGCATCCAAATTGAAAAAGAAGTAAAATATCTTTATTCACAGGTCACATGAACTTACAGATTAAAACTTTTAAAGAATGAGCACACACACACACACCGAACTATTGGAACTAATAAATGAATTTGGCAAAGTTGCAGGATACAAGATCAACACACAAAAATCAACTGTATTTCTATATACTGAAAATGAAATTAAGAGAACAATCCCAGGATGGTTTCCAAAGTTGAGGTGTAGGAAGGCCCTGAACTCACTTTTTCATATAGACACACAAATATACACCAACATAAAGAACAATTCCTCCTGAAGAATAGCTAGGGGCTACTGAGGTATTCAACACAGAGAATGGGACACGGACCACATAGAGAAGGATACTAGAGACATGCATGTAGTAACCTTGGTAAACTTACCCACATGGTGACCTGCAGTAAGGGCAAATATCACTGAGGGGTCCCCATAGATAGTCTCACCTGCTGGGAAACAGCACCTGCACAATACATGAAAAAACATCCAATTACTAACCCCAAGGCACCTGGATGGAGAACTATAGGAACTCTCCTGGATTGGAGGCATCAGCAAGCAGGACTGTTTACATTCCCTTTCCACCTAGACACTGCAGGTGAGATCCACATCCAAGGGCTGTAGCTGGCCAGCAAGACTTCTACAGCGTGCACCAGGCCACTTCAGCCAGCAACTGCTACAGCCCCAGCCAGCCGGCCACACAGGGTGCCACATGCCCTGAGCAGTCCCAGCCAGCCGGCCACGCAGGGTGCCACGTGCCCTGAGCAGTCCCAACCAGCCAGCTACCCCAACCCGCCAGCTACCCAGGGTGCCACATGCCCTGAGTTGTCCCAACCAGCCAGCTACCCACGGTGCCACATGCCCTGAGCTGTCCCAACCAGCCAGCTACCCAGGGTACCACATGCCCTGAGCTGTCCCAACCAGCCAGCTACCCAGGGTGCCCCATGCCCTGAGCTGTCCCATGTAGCTCCTGCTACAGCCCCAGCCACCCAGCCACTCAGGGTGCCATGTGCCCTGAGGCATACCAGCCAGACAGCTACCCTGGGTGCCATGTGCCCTGAGCTGTCCCATGTAGCTCCTGCTGCAGCCCCAGCCAGACAGCTACCCTGGGTGCCATGTGCCCTGAGCTGTCCCATGTAGCTCCTGCTGCAGCCCCAGCCAGACAGCTACCCTGGGTGCCATGTGCCCTGAGCTGTCCCATGTAGCTCCTGCTGCAGCCCCAGCCACCCAGCCACTCAGGGTGCCATGTGCCCTGAGGCATACCAGCCAGACAGCTACCCTGGGTGCCATGTGCCCTGAGCTGTCCCATGCAGCCTCTGCTGCAGCCCCAGCCAGCCAGTGACCCAGGGTGCCACGTACCCTGAGTTGTCCCATGCAGCGTCTGCTGCAGATGCAGCCAGCCAGCCACCCAGAGTTGCCAGAGAGCCCAGGACCCCAGGATGCCTCAGCAACCACCTACTGCAGTGCTAGAGAGCCAGCTCCCCAGGGCACCTCAGGACTTACACACACATGGTCACCTCAGCTAGTGTCTGATGCAGTCTTAGCCAATAGCCCCCCAGTGAGTCCCCAAAGCCCCAGGCTGCCTCAGCCAGGGCACACTGAGGCCAAAGCCAGGCAGCAGCCCCATATAACCCTAGGTGCTACATGGGCCTCTTCTGCTAACAACCAATCTGCTAAAGTCACCCAGCATGTGAACTTATAATAAACAGAGATCATTCCTACACAAATCCATTCTTTCAAGGTCAGGAAAAATAGCTGTTCAAAAAAAAAACATAGAAAATCAAACAAAATGAGAAGACAGAAGAATAGGATCCAAATAAAGGAACAATTAAGAAAAAAAAAAACCCCACAAAAAACAACTCTCATGAAATGGAAATAAGGATTTTGCCTGATACAGAATTCAAAGCAACAATCATAAAGATACTAACCACACTTCAGAGAACAACAGAAGAATTCACTGAGAATGCAACAGAGTTAGAAAATATAATAAAGAACTAATCAGAGCTCTCTCAAATACAATAACTGATATTAAAAAATATACTAGAGGGAACCATAAGCAGATTAGATAATACAGAAGAATGTGACATGGAAGACAGAATAGTGGAAATCACCCAACCAAAACAACAACAAAAAAAAGAATTAAGGAAAAAAAAAGGAGGGGGAGATGACTTTATTTTGAGGCTTGCCTTACATCTGTGAGGTTCGGGGATCGAATCCTGGCCCCGGCTCATGCAAACTCATATGCTGAACTGCAGCACAACTGGTAACCGCTGGGATGACAGTGAAGGTTCTGACCTCCCATGAGGGAGGCTGCCAGTTCAATGCCTGCCCCGCATAGCACCACATACACCTACCTGTGTGGAATGAAATCATGTCACAAGTAATGATGTACAACTATGAAGACTGCTCTGGGCCCTACCCCCTTCTCTCTCTCTCTCATCTTCTCTCAAACAATAAAATCTTTTTTAAAAAACATAAGGATACTTTAAGGGACTTCTGGGAAAACATCAGCCACACTAACATTCATATTGTAGGGATTTCTGAAGTAGAAGAGACAGCGAAAAGGCAGAAATCCTATTTCAAAGGGAAAAAAAAGAAAAGACTAAAAACATTTCTATCATGGGGAAAGAAACAGATATCCAAGTACAAGAAGCATAAAGAGATCCAAACAAGATGAGCCACAAAAGACCCACACCAAGACATACTGTAATTAAAATGGTAAAAGACAAAGAGAATATCTTCAGGGATGTTGGGACAGCTCAGCAAGTTGAGCACTTGCCTTGCAACCAGAGATCGGATCCCGGCCCCAGCCTATGCAAACCTGTATGCTTGAACTGCTGCACAAATGGTAACCTCCGAAGGGCGGTGAAGGTTCTTGTCTCCCATGTGGGAGGACCCCAGTGCAGTTCCCATCCTACACAGCCCAACATCCACCTGTGTGAAGTTAAACTAAGTCACAACTAATGATGTACAACTATGGAGACTGCTCTGGGTCCCCCAACCTCTCTCTCTCTCACCTTCTCTCAAACAATAATTAAAAAAAAAAAGTCTTAAAAAAAAAAAAAAAGAGAGAGAGAACATCTTAAAGGCATCAACAGGAAAATAAGTAGTCACATACAAGAGAAACACCATAAGGCTACCAGCTGATTTCTTAGAAGAAACTTTACAGGCCAGAGTAAAGTGCCAGGATATATTTAAAGTGTTAAAAGGAGAAAATCTACAATGCAGAATATTCTACATGGCAAAGTTACCATTCAGAATTGACGAAAAGATAGTTTTCCAGACAATTAAAGGAGTTAATCTTCATCTGTAGTAAACCAGCTTCACAGGAAATGTTAAAGGTCTTATTTAAGTAAATTGTAAAAATGGGGGAGGGGCAGCACCAGAAAAAAAAATATATGTATGTCTTGGCTGTCTGAAATGTATCCAGCCATGTAACCATTCTTTTAAGATTTATTTTGTATTGCTTTTAACAGAGACAGAGACAGAGAGAAGTGGGAGGGCCCAGAGCAGTCTCCATAGTTGTACAGTATGTCATTAGCTTTCGACATGCTTTTCTTCCACACAGTGGGCAGGGGCCATACAGGGCGGGAACTGGGCTGGGGGTCTCCCACATGAGAGGCACGCCCCCTTGAGCCAGGGGCCAAACCAGGGGGCAAGAACTGGGAGCCTCCTGCATGGGAAGCGCACCTCAGTTCATCATATGGGTCCACACGGGCCGGGGCCGGATTTAATCCTCGGTCTCCGGGGCTGCAAAGTGAGTGCTTAACCAGCTGAGTCAACCCGGCTTTCCCAATTTTTTTTCTTAAGATTTATCTTATTGTTTTGAGAGAGAGAGAGAAGGGGTAGGGCCCAGAGCAGTCTCCACAGTTATACATCATTAGTCTTCAACATAGTTTCACTCCACACAGGTGGGCACGGGGCTGCACAGGGAAGGAACCAGGCCAGGGGCCTCCGCAATGAAGCTCATTCCAGTAAGAACTGAACTGGGGGCACACCTCAATTAAGCATATGAATCCACATGGGCTGGGGCTCGGGGCTGCAAAACCAGTGCTCAACCCGCTGAGCCATCCTGGAATGCCTATAAATACATATTACTTTCAACTGCACACAGAACATTATCCAGAATCAATTCCATTAGGCTACCAACCAAGTCTCAATAAATTAAAAAAACTGAAATCATATCAATTATCTTTTCTGATCACAATGGTCTAAAACTAGAAATCAATTACAAGAAAAAAACTAGGGGAAAAAATGGAGATTTAAAAACATGTTACTAAACAACCAATGGGTCAAAGAAAAAATTAGATTAAAAAATCAAAAAATATGTTGAGGTAAAACGTAAACACAACTCAAACTTCTATGGGATGCTGCAAAAGCTGTGAGAGAAGTTCATAGTAATATAGATCCACATCAGAAAATAACAAAAATTCCAAGTAAACAATTGTCACATCTAAAGGAACTAGAAAAAGAACAAACAAAATCTGCCACGTGACCCAGCAATTCTTCTTCTGCATTTCAACACAAAAAAAACTTGAAAACCTTAATTAGCAGATATATGCACCTCAATGTTCATCATAACACTGTTGACGGTGGCAAAGTCATGGAAGCATCCTAAGTGTCCTATGATAGATGACTGGATAAAGAGGTTGTGATACATGTACACAATGGAATACTACTCAGCAGTAAGCAAAGATGAAATACAGTCATTTGTGACAACATGGACAGATCTCGCAAACATCTTATTAAGCAAAATGAGTCAGACTGAAAGAATCAAGAAACATATGACCCCACTTATAGGTAGAATATAAAATTGAAAGTAACAAAGAAACAAAAACTCATGGACACAGTCAATAGTTTAGTAATTACCTGAGGTTAAAGAGGAAGCTTAGTGGGAGAGCAGGCATGGGGTCAAAAAGTAGGGAGGGGACATCAAATATATGGTGATGGAAAGAGCTGATTCTGCGTGGTGAGCACATAATTCAATGTATAGACAAGGTAATGTGGAATCGTACACCTGGAAACAATGTAATTGCTATCAACCAATGTCACCCCAATAAATTTAACAATTAAAAAAATTAAAGAAACAAGACATCATCAAGATGGTGGAATGAGATGAGCTCTTGAAACCTCTCCTAGAAAGACAATTTAAACAACTAAATTCAACCAGAGAATCTCTAAGCAACACACAGCCTCGGCTGAGGGACCCACTCATCCCAAGAAAACACCTAAAGCTGGAGAAACAGAGGTGAGTGAGAGAGAAGGAAAGGGAGCCGTGTGGGGACCCACCACGGAGCGCAACCCGGAGACCCACCCAGTGACGACCCAGAGGCTGAGCCGAGTCCAGCAGAGGAGAGACGGAAGGAGGTGGCAGCGTGGGGACGCGGGTCCAGGAGCAAAACGACTCTGGGCGGGTGGGGGGCCTGGAGCTGACAGAGGCGGAGGCGCCGACACCAGAGCACCTAATTGTTTTAGAGATGGTCAGAAAGGGCAATAGAGAGAGTGTAGGAGAAAGGACCCAGAGCAGACTCCATAGTTGTACATCATTAATTGTGACAGTTTCATTCCACACAGGTGGATGTGGGGCTGCATGGGTTGGGAACCGAACAGAGGTCTGCCCCCATGGGAGGTGAGAACCCTCACCACCATCCCAGCAATTAGCAGCAATGCAGCTCAGCGCATTGGTTTGAACAGGTCGGGGCCAGGACTTGATTCCTGGACCTCGCAATTGCAAGGTAAAAGCTCAACCTATTGATCCATCCGGCATCCCTTGATTACTGTAGTTTTATACTAAATCTTGATATCAGGTAGTCTGAGTCTTCCAAATTTTTAAAATTCAAAATTGTTTTGGCTTTTCTAGTTCCTTTGCCTTTCTGGATAAATTTTAGAACTAGTTTGTCAGCTGCTACACAACAATACCTGCTGGGATTTTGATAGGAAATTCATCCAGTCTTACAGAATAAATGGGAGAATTGACATCTTTTTATTTCCCCCTTAATTTTTATTGTATTGCAAGAAGGTGAGAGAGAGAAGGGGAAGGGCCCAGAGTATAGTTTCATTCCGCACAGGTGGACGTGGGGCTGTGCAGGGCAGGAACCAAACTGCGGGCCTCCTGCAGGGGAGACGAGCCCCTCTGCCTCCTTCCCAGTGGATACCAGATGCGATGCCATTCAGCATGTGGGTTTGCATGAGCTGGGGCTAAGAATCAAACCCTGGACCTCACGATGGCAAGACAAGTGCTCAATTGCTGAGTTACCTTGTCATCCCCTGAAGGGACTCATTTTTGAAGATTAAAACGATCTTCAATTCCTGGGGAAAAGACTATTTAGTCATAATGTACTATCATTTCTACACATTGCAGATTTTCATTTGCTAGTATTTTATTAGGAATTTTATTTCTAGGTAGTGTCTTTTTAAA
The DNA here is from genome assembly GCA_004027555.1 of Craseonycteris thonglongyai. Taxonomy (NCBI): domain Eukaryota; kingdom Metazoa; phylum Chordata; class Mammalia; order Chiroptera; family Craseonycteridae; genus Craseonycteris; species Craseonycteris thonglongyai. The sequence goes on from PVKE010008708.1 coordinate 11,200, forward strand.
AACATTTATTTTTATTGTTTGAGAGAAAGAGAGAGAGACAGACATGGGCGGGGGGAAGTCCAAAGTAGTCTCCATAATTGTAGTATATCATTAGTTGTGACAGGTGGATGTGGAGTCGGGGAGTAGGGGATGGGAACCAAACTAAAGGCCTCCTGCATGGAGGTGAGAACCTTCACCACCATGCCATCCTGGCAGTTACCAATTAAACCACAGTTCAGAATATGGATTTGCTTAGCCTGGGACTGGGATTCGATCCCTGACCTCACAGTTGCAAGGCAGTGCTCAACCTGCTGAGCTATCCCCGCATCCTATAGTGAAAAGTTTTAAACTCCGAACTCAATTTTCCTAATACATATAGGACTTTCAGGTTATCTGTCTTTTCTTGACAGCGTTGGTAGTTTGGGTCTTTTAACAAATTTTAACATTTCATTTAATTTTTTAAAATTTATTGGCCCAAAGTTTTGTTTATATTTCATCTGTTGATATTTCCATTTCTGGCTACTGTGAATAATGCTGCTCTAAAAATACTTGTGTACAAATATTTGTTTGAGACCCTGTTATTGATTCTTTTGCATATATATACCTGGAAGTGAAATTGCTGGGTCATATAGTAATTCTATCTTTAACTTTCTGAAGTATCATCTAACCATTTCACTGCAGCTGAAACATTTCACTTTCCTACCAGTCATGTACAAAGGTTCTAATTTCTCTACATCCTTGCCAACACTTGCCATTTTCCCTTTTGTTTGTTTGTTACAGCCATCTTTGTAGATGAGATGTAGTATCTCCTTGTGGGTGGTGCCTATGCACCTTTCTCTAATTAACATGGACACCTGCATGGTGATTTTGGGAGGGTGTGCATGAAATTCCAGAAATCCTGGTGATCTGCCACTCTTAGCAGATAGACAATGGGGAATAGAAGATATACTAGGTAAAAAAAAAAATCTATCTGAAAATAAAGATACTGACTGTGCATTTCTCCATTTTACTTCTATATAAAGTATCTGCAACTTGTTTCCTTTTAAATATTCCTCATCTGAGACTTAAAGACAGGTATACAACAAACCGTTACATATCATCATAGTGTGCTTATAGCACCAGAATGTTTTATGTTTTCCTTCCTTTGTATATGACAAACCAAAGGAAGGAAACAAAAGCTGGGACTGACTCCAAGAAAAATTAGTTTCTTAGGGATCAATAATTTCCTCTCCTTTTTACAATTTGGCATTTTTATATTAACCTTCCTATAACCATGTGCCAGAATTGTTAATCTTCAAGCCAGAATAGTTAATCTTCAAGCCAGACTAGTACTACTATTTTTTCCCCCTCCTTTATATTCTGTAGCTACTACTGGAACAATTACTTCAGACTTAAGGTACCAGTGGGGTTGTGAATAACTGGCTTGTTTATTACAAGCATTTTTGCAGATTTCCTGTTTTATATTATTATAGGACTGTGGTAGGTGAATTTCCCTTCTAGTAACAGAAACAAGGGGATCTCTGTATTTATTATGCTCTTCAATCACCTTGTGTGTTTGGTGGCGTTCCCTCTGACTGTCATTAACTTACAAAACATTTACTGCTAGTTACAGTTGGCACAAAGACCAAAGGGTAACAATACATTCTCAACACCCACAGCATCATCTCCACAATTACTACAGAATCCTCTCTCTTTCTCCATCATTCTTCACAGCAGGGCCAGGCCCTTGGGAAAAGTACTTCCAAACATCCTCTTCCGGGGTCAATCATCAAAGGTTTTCAGAGGCTCACCCTTTCCACGCAACATGACTGGCCTCTTACTATATAGCTTCGTTGACTTGCTGGGCAATGCATGCGTAAAGGAAGAATTTCTACCATCTAATACCGTTATTTCTAGGTCATCTGACTCTACAAGAGAATATTTCTGTTATATTCTCAGTGGTAAAGGATTTTTAAAATCGAATGTTAAAGCAGATGTAAGCCCACAAAAATAATTTTCCCTACAAAAATTTTTAAAAATATATTTGAAAACCTACAAAATGATGGAAATACATTCTTCCAAAATACAATGCAGATTTAATAAGAAGAGTGTGGCACTTTACCAAGCAAGAAGAGAATACAAAAGAACAAACCCACCACACTACACTACAGCAAATCTTCACTACTGATTAGTATATCGCCTCCTCTTCGATTCTCTATTTTGAGCTCATATAAACAAGTACAGTTAAATGAGTATCACACACCAATGAAGGATGCAAAATATATGTATAGTAAGTCTCAGATAATAGGTGTTTGTTATAGTCTGAATTCTTTGAATTCTTGGAAATCTTCATAATAAAAATTTTTTTTAAGAAATAAAAATACCTGTTTATATTTTAGCTTGGAAGTAAAGCAGATTTACAAAAAAAACATGAGGAAAATCTTGTCTTGCAGTAGAGTAGTATCTGACCACAATTCATTTTGATCTACTAATATATAGGTCAAAAAAATACTTAAGTAATATTCTAATGTCCCAGTGATATTAGGCAAATACATTTGCCTCCAAGTGCTTTGCTTTCTTTTTATGTAAAGCAAAAGAGTAGAAATAAAATATCATGGATAACCTCTTGAACTGTAAAAGGCTATATGACTTTTCTCCCCAGAAGAGATAAGTACAGCTCTGCACATTATTCCCTTTGCCTAAAATTCTTTTTCTCTAGTTTGTTCCCTGGCAGTAAACTCCTCCTTAACCAATAACATTCAGCACAAAGAATACCTCTGTGCTTTGGGAAGCCTACCTCCCATCCCAGGCAGGGAAAAGTGCTACCACAGCTCTGTGCTCACACTTGACACACTGCTATGCTGTCTAATTGTTTGGCTGCCTTGGTAGACAGTGAGCCACTGAGGACAAAACCTACACTGTACCCTTCTGTGTATTCCCTATACATGCTTACAGCCAAGACAGTGTTAACATATGCAAACTACATAAATGTACAAGGACTGACAAGTAAGTTTGCAAACTTGCCACCGTACGTGTACATTGGCAGTACTGCACAAACAACTGGGTAAGGTCTCCAACTATGTCAGTGTTGCACAGCTGTGTTCGTGTTGACATGTGGTGGTGTCTTGCTGTATAGTCTTGGTTATTGTTGTTGTGTGTTTTTTGTGTGTCTTCCCGAAAATGTTGGAGCTTGAATTTGAAAAACAAATAAACATTAAATTTCTTGTTAAACTTGGCAAGAGTGAAAGTGAAATCAGGGATATGTTTGTCCAAGTTGATGAAGACAATGCCAGGAAGAAAAGGGCAGTGTACAAGTGGATTAAACATTTTTCTGAGGGGAGAGAAAGTGTCGCTGATGAAGAGAGGTCAGAGCTGCCAGTAATGAGCAGAACTGATGAAAACATTTGAAAACATTCATCGAATTGTGCATAAAAATCGTCAGCTGACTGTTAGAAGTATAGCAGACCAAGTAAACATCGACAGAGAAACAGTTTAAAACTTTTCACTGAAAATCTTGGCATGAGAAAGGTATGTGCAAAAAAGGTCCCGAGGAGATGCCAGGATAGCTCAGCAGGTTGAGTGCTTGCCTTGCAATCACAAGGTCCAGGGATCAAATCTTGGCCCCAGCCCAAGCAAACCCACATACTGAACTGTGGCACAAAAATGTTTGCTCCAGGATAGCAGCAAAGGTTCTCACCTCCCACGCAGGAGGCCCCCAGTTCAGTTCCCACCCCACGCAACCCCAACATCCACCTGTGTGGAATGAAACTATGTCACAACTAATGACGTACAACTATGGAAACTGCTCTGGGCCCTCCCACCTTCTCTCTCTGTCTCTCTCTGTCTCTCTCTGTCTCTCTCTCTCTCACACAGACACACAACCTCTCAAAACAATAAAATAAATCTTAAGAAAAAGGGGGGGGGGGTTTCCAAAGGAGCTTACTGATGAACAAAAGCAAAAGAGAGTCAAAGTCTGCCAAGACCTTTTGGAGAGGCAAGATGATGTATTGGGCCATGTTATCACTGGTGATAAAACATGGGTGTACCAACATGACCCCGAAACAATGCATCAACGTGCACAATGGAAGTCAGCCAATTCTCCACAACCACAAAAGTTCCATCAGTCCAAAGGAGGAGTCAAAACAACATTGCTAACCTTTTATATCAGAGGGATTGTTCACTGTGAATTTGTAACAACTGGATACACAGTCAATCAAGCTGACTATTTGGAAGTGCTGAAAAGACTGTATATAAAAGACGAAAACGACCTGAACTTTTTGCCAACAACTCATGGCTCTTGCATCAGGACAATGTACCAGCTCACAGGGCACTGTCTATGAGGGAGTTTTTAGCCAGTAAACAAACAACTATGTTGAAACACCCTCCACACTCACCTGATATGTCTCCCAATGAAATTTTTCTTTACCCCATGATACAGAAAATATTGAAAGAAAAATATCTTGCTGACATTCAGGACATCAAAGGTAATATGATGATGGCTCTGATGGCCATTCCAGAAAGAGTTCCAAAATTGCTTTGAAGGGTGGACTAGGTACTGACATCAGTGCATAGCTTCCCAAGGGGAGTACTTCGAAGGTGACCATAGTGAGATTCAGCAATGAGGTAAGCAGCACTTTTTCTAAGATGAGTTTGAAAACTTTATTGTCAGACTTCGTATGTTAGCACAAAGTTAAATTTTTTCATATATTATTTTTCCCTACTAAATGTATGATGTGTTAGTATGTAAAATGGCATGAAATTTATTCCACCAGTCAAGTGGAATGATCTTTCCACTAGAACGTAATGGTATAACCCAGATGATCTCTCAACATTCTGTCCAAAAGAATCCATCTGGTCACTTAAAATTTTATGGCCTTGGTTTAGAAAGCAAGGATGAAATAACTTGTCTTGTTCTCTTTTCCTCATACCAGATGCAACAGAGAGAACTTCGCACTCAGAGCTGCACCCTGAGAACTCTTAACCAAGTCCCTGTGCAGCTCATCCTAGTTATTTGGTTAACACAGAAGTAACATGACTATGCATTTTAAAGGATTGAATTTTCTGGATCACTCTTACTACTTATGATAGGATTATTTTTTTAACTTTGTCATTTCAAATAGAGATATATAGGAAGTCACAAAGATAGTACAGACAACCCACATACCTTTTAAAAATTTGCCCAAATGGTCACATCTTGCATAAACATGGGGGGGGGGGCAAAAAACCTGGAAAACAATGATTATCTATTTCTTTGATGTGAGAGGGATTGTGCTTTTGAAATTTGTTCCTCCAGGTCAAAGGGTCAACCGAAGTTTTAATCTATGAGTTTTGAGAAGGTTGTGTGATGCCTTGGGGAAGAAGTTTGGAGTTGCAGCAAAAAGAGGACTGGTTCTTCTACCAAGACAATACACCTAACCACACCATGCTGAGTTTCTGACCAAAACAGTATGACCCCCATGCTCCACTCTCCCCATTCACCCAATCTCACCCTGAGCGTGTTTGCCCAGATGAAAAAATTCCTGAAAGGGAAACCGTACACTGATGTGGAAGAAGTGAAACAAACAAATAAAAAATGGCAAAAGCACTAACAGGCATTAAAATTGACAAGTTCAAAACTGTTTTGAGTAGTGGAAAAGCATCTCATGGGTGTATTGCATCAAATGAAGAGTACTTTAAAGGAGACTGAAGTTAAACATGAAAGAATAAATACACAATTTTTAATAAGTAAATTCCAGTTTTGGGGAGTTCCTCTCTTGTATCATACAATATCAAAACCAATAAATTGACATTAGTATAATGTGTGTGTAGTGTGTCATTTTATGACATGTGTACCTTACAGTAGCTATTGCCACAATCAAGATAAGAACTATCCCTTCACTGCGAAGATCTGCCTTGTGCTATCTCGTTATAGTCTTACCCACTCAACTACCCTCAACCTCCCTAAACCCCTGGCAACAACTAATTGTGCTCCATCACTACAATTTTGTAATTTCAAGAATGTTATATAAATGGAATCATGCAGTAAGTGACCTTTTGGGACTAGCTTTTTTACTCAGAATGTCTTTGAATTAATCTAAGCTGTGGTATGTATCATAGTTCTTTTTCATTGCTGATATGGTATTCCACAGTATGGATGGGCCAGAATTTGTTCAACCACTTATTTATAGTAGGACATTTTGGTTGATACAATATGTGGCTACTATAAATAAAACTGGTATGAACAATCATGTACATATTTTTACATGGATGTTTTCTTTTTACAGGGATAAATGCCCAAGAGTGTGATTGCTGTGGCATAGGGTAACTAACTATATGTTTAGTTTTTAAAGAAAGTAACAAAATTTAAAAAAAAAGAAAAAGTGAGTCAGGGGAGCTGGGATGGCTCAGCAAGTTAAGCAATCATTTTGCAGCCCTAGGGACTAAAGATCAAATCCCGGCCCTGGCCTGTGAGGACCCATGTGCTGAACTGGGGTGTGCTTCCCATACAGGAGGCCCCCAGTTTCGAAATCAACCCCCCCCCCATCCCCCCAGTTCGGTCCCTGGCTCGAGAAGGCATGCCTCCCATGTGGGAGGCCCCCAGCCCAGCTCCCCGCCCTGCCCTGCCCACCTGTATGGAACAAGTCCATGTCGAAAACTGATGACATACAACTATGGAGACTGCTCTGGGACCTCCCTCTCCCTTCTGTCTTTCTCTGTCTCTATCTCTCTGTCTCTGTCAAAAACAATAAAATAAATTTTAAAATAAAAAGTATCAAATTATGTTCCAGAATGGCTGTAGCATTTTATATTCCTGCCAACAATGTGTGAAAGATCCACTTTCTCTACATCCTCACCAGCATTTCATATTGCTACTATTTTTTATTGTAGCTGTTCTTGTAAGTATGTAGTGGTAACTTATCATGGTATTAATTTGCATTTCCATAACAGCAACTTCTGTAAAATATCTTCTCGTGTGCTTACCTGCCAATATTAAAAGAAAGTGTATCCTCTTTGATGAAATGTCTATGTCTTTTGCCCATTTTTAAATTGGATTGTTTTGGGAACTGTTGAGTTTTAAGAGTTCTTTGTGTCATCTGCATAGGAATCTTTTGTCTTGTCCTTTTAAGTGAATCTTCTCCAGAGCAAAAAATTTTGAATTTTGATGAAGTCCAACTTATTGATTTTATCTCTTATGGATCATGTGTTGGTGTCATATCAAATTATTCCTCACCATGCCTTAGGTCCTAAAGATTTTCCCCTATGTTTCCTTCCAAAAAGTTTTATAGATTTATACTTTACATTTAAATCTATGATCCATTTTGACTTAATTTTTGTATAAGGTATAAGGCTTACATTAAAGTTATTTTTGCCTATGAATATTCAATTGCTCTTGTACTATTTGTTTAAAAGATAATCTACTCCCCTTTGAATTGCCTTTATACCTTTGCAAAGAAAAAAAATCAGCTGGCTGTACTTGTGTGGGACTATTTCTAAGTTTTCTCTTCTGTTCCATTGATTTATATGCATATGCTGCTGCCAATACCAGTTTTGAGTACTGTGACTATATAAGTCTTGCAAATGAGTACAGTGATTCCTTCCATTTTATTTTTATTTTAAAAAAAATTTTTAGCTGTTTTAATTCTTGCCTTTCCATAAAATTTTTAGAAATAAGTGTATATGTGAAAACTCATGCTGGGATTTTAGGAATTGAATTACACTTATTTATCATTTTGGGGAGAATTAATATCTTTAATATATTGAGTCTTGACTATAGGTTTAATCATCTTAAACTTGATGATAGGTTAATGTACTTTGTTTCCCACAATTAAAATAAGTCCTATTTGTAAAGGACTATATATAAAAGTAACAGAAAATTTATGCCATTAAAAATAAACTGGTCTCTGAATCCATTACTATTTTAGTTTTTAGTGACACTAACAGTTTCTGAGACTGAAAAACAATGAAGAATATTCTGGGGATAAAGAAAAGAGAGAAAGGCAAAGAGGACTTCAAGGGAAGACCACTGAGTAAAGAAGTCAGTTCTGCATTGACCCCCCCCCCCCAACTCATTTCTCCTATCATTCTCTGTCCTCTAAGTCTCTATCTCAAATAAAATGTGTCTACAGATATCAAGAGCTTAACCTTTTCTTAAGAGTAAGTTTTCTTTTATATTACATAATAACTAACACTTTAAGAACATAATCAAAACATAATAACTAACACTTTAAGAACATAATCAAAACAAAATAAATTACCGACAAAATAAAATAGATGCTGCAAAAGAAACACAATATGTATCTCAATGGAGGATAATTTAATAAAGATGAAATGAGAATGCTGCTAATAATAAAAATTCTCCTTATCTGCCACTAGGTAAAGAAACAACTTCAACAAGTACTAAATGTTTAGTACATGTACTAAATGTAGTAAACTATACCACCTCATACCTGATAGAATGGCTATAATCAACAAGACAAGGAATAACAAATGCTGCAGAGGCTGTGGAGAAAAAGAAACCCTCATACACTGCTGGTGGGAAAGTAAATTGATACAACCACTGTGGATGACAGTGCGGATATTCCTCAAAAACTAGGAATGGAATTGCCATATGACCCAGCCATCCCTCTCCTAGGTGTCTACCCAAAAAACCTGAAAACCTTAATCTGCAAAGATATATGTACCCCAATGTTCATCGCAGCACTGTTCACAGTGGCCAAGTCATGGAATCAACCAAAGTGTCCTCTGATAGATGACTGGATAAAGAAGTTGTGGTACATTTACACAATGGAATACTACTCAGCAATAAGAAAAGATGAAATACAGCCATTTGTGACAACATGGACAGACCTGAAAAAATCTTATTAAGTGAAATACTCAGACTGAAAGAATGAAGAAACATATGACTTAACTTATGTGGAATATAAACCTGAAAGTAACAAAGAAACAAAAACTCATGGGGAAAGCTGGGAAGGCTCAGTGGGTTAAGTGCTCACTTTGCAGCCCTGGGGACCGAGGATCAAATTCCGGCCCCGGCCCGTGCAGACCCATATGCTGAACTGGGGAGTGCCCCCAGTTCAGTTCTCACCGGGGTGAGACCCCGGCCCAGTTCCTGCCCTGTGCAGCCCCGCGTCCACCTGTGGAATGAAACTATGTGGAAAAACCAATGATGTGCAACTATGGAGACTGTTCAGGGCCCTCCCCCTTCTCTCTGTCTCTGTCTCTGTATCTCTCTCTCTCTCTCTCTGTCAAAAACAATAAACATATATCTTTAAAAACTCATGGAAACAGTTAATAGTTTAGTGGTTACCGAGGGTAAGGGGGGAGGAGTGGGGGAGAGCTGGAGGTAGGTAGGGAGGGGGCATCAAATATGTAGTGATGGAAAGTGAGCTGATTCTGGGTGGTGAGCACATAATGCAATGTATAGACAGTATAATTTACAATTGTACACCTGGAAACAATGTAATTGTTATCAACCAATGTCACCCCAATAAATTTAACAATTAAAAAACTAATTAATTAATTAATTTTAAACTAAAAAGAATAAACTCCTGGTTAAAACCTCAGGCTATTAAGTCAGACAGACCTGGCTCTACCTCTAACTGGCAATTTGATGTTAGGAAATTTACTTAACATTTTTGAGAATGTGCTTCCTCATATGAAAAAATGATATTTAATATTCGAACCTATGTCAAATACAGTTGTGAAGCTTAAAACAATGCACATTAAACACTAATCTCCATGCTTCCATGCGGTAATCAATCAAAACATATTTAATTATTATTACTGTTCATTCGCTTTTGTCTGACAATTACATTCAGGCTTCCTTCAGGAAAGACAGTTTTCCCTTGTGAAGGTGGTAGACAGCTATCACATTGCTCAGAGTAAATTGCTATATGCAAAAATATAGTCCATCACCCCCAAGAACCATAATTGTAAGCTAATCAAATAAACTTAGATAAAACTGGGTGTTTTATTCCATTTTAACATTAGATTGCTAGAATCTCAAATTTTAATTTTTGGCCTCCTCAAAGGAGCCACGACAGTATGCACAATTAGAAATCTAAATTTCTAATTGTAGAAATTAGAAATTCTATTAACTGCCATTCAGACTCTGATTCTATTTCCTCTTCAAATGCCACAATAGATTTGAGAGTTTGGAGGCAGAGGCACTCAGCTTGGATGAGACCAGAAAAATTAGATATGTAAATGCCGATGGTCTTTAATTCTATCTACCTCATGGATGTGAGCCACATGACTTCTGAACTGGGAGAGAGAGAGTTCTTTTGTTTTATTTTGTAGGGAGGTCAAGGTCTCATCTTATTCCTTGATAATATTTTAACACTAAAAAGAAATTTGGTAATAAAATGGAATGAAATTAATGATTAGAAATATCCACTATCTGTGAATTTCAATGATTCCATTCATGGTTATCAAAAATACCTGAGATCTGGATTTAAATGGAATTAAGTATATAATAAGGAGTGGTAAAGTGTCATGGTAAAATTTTTTATAATGTTTGTTTGAAAAGGTTATATATAAGATTATAAAATCAGGGGAAGCCAGGATGACTCAGTGGGTTAACCGCTCACTTTGCAGCCCCAGGGACCGGGGATCAAATCCCGGCCCCGGCCCATGCGGAACCATATGCTGAACTGGGAGCTCCCCCAGTTCAGTTCTTTCTCTGTATCTCTCTCTGTCTCTGTCTCTGTCTCTCTGTCAAAAATGAAAAAATAAAAAAATATATATTTAAAAGAATTATAAAATCAAATATAATTCAATGAGTAAAGAAAACTTTGATCATTAATCGAGAAGATGGAAATTTGGTGACGTATTATCTTACCTATAAAAGTGAACATTCAGCATTCTAATTTCTGCTGTGTTTAAAAGTAACTTCCTTCAACTTTTTTTTTTTTTTAACGGTTAAGGACTAGAAAGTATTTACTGGACACTTAACTATGCCTGAATGTTATGCCATAAGTAGAGGTTGAACCAATAACTGGAGAATTTTTTAAAAATTGATGTTAATGTATTTTTTAAACTAAGGTTAATATTAGCTCAAGGAAGAGTAATTAGAACAGTCATTCTTTACATACTATTTATCCTCATGTTACACTTATCAATTTGAATAATTTTCTTGAAATAGGTCCTGGATTCCTTAAAATCATTAAGACGAGTAATTGATACTGTATTTGATAGATTTTTCACATCTTCTACACTTCATAGCAAAGACCTAGCTTTAGTCAATTGTACCCAAGACATAATGACTCAAGTAAATGATTATCCCTCAAAATCAAATTAATAGACTGCCAGTGAATAAAAGTTCTAATTGTTCACTAGGATACCATAAAAATTTTGCAAACATTTGAATCTTTAAAAAAAAAACATGCATTGAAACAATTTTGACCTAAGATCAAGAAGATTTAAGACTGACAAAGAATATTAAATCTTTCTATAATTGCTTTCCACTCTACTTGAGGTGTAAGAGGCCTTGTAATTTCACAGGAAGAAATAATTGTATAACCTTTTCTAATTTCTATCTCCTTTTCTATTCTGGATCTGTATGTCTTTTATAAGTCTAAATTCCTGAGAAGAAGGAACAAAGGAAAAATTATAGATTAAATAAAAATAAGATGATAGATATGAAGGGGAAAAGATCAAGAGACCAAGTCAAGTCAGAAAACTAATAAAACAATATAAAATAAATTTCAGAAAACAAGACTAAAAACACCTTTGTATATGTAATAATCTACTATTTATGTTGCCTGAGTTATTTCTATGAAAGAAAAAAATTTGGTGAAGGATGGATCTATAAGTAAACTATTATTATGACATATTCTTACTCCAATAAGCTTATCTATATCTAATTTAGGAAGTTCATAACCTGGGGGGCGGGAAACAACAATTCTTTTGATCAATATTAGGGTCATACTAAAAATTTGACTATGCTAAATAAGTCATAAAATTATGAGCTTTATCTAGACTTTGGTATGTATAGAGTAAATATGTAAATTTAAAAAGAAATTCTTTAAAGCCATCTAAAGTTCTTGGTGGAAATGTAACATGATACGGTAATTCTGGTTACCAGTTAAATGTGAAGTACTTCATCCATCATGGTGACAAAGGTGATTTTTAGCAGCTATCATTACATTCCTTTAGAATTTCAAAGTTCTTTGGGTCCTTCCAAGATTAATGTCTTTCTTCTTCGCCTCTCACGCCTTATTTTCTGAAGACAGCAATGTTAACTGCAAGAAAATAAAAGAAAAGAAAATAATAAAATAAAAGCTAAACTGGGGAGTAAACTAGTTTTAAATATATTGAATAGGTTTTTCCTTTAGAATATTCTCAATGTAATGCTCACTCAATAGTTATAATTAGTCTCATTCATTTAAGAAGTAACTTCTTTACTCTGGTTGAGACACAGACAGAGCCCCACACACTTAAGAACTATCCATGTCATTTCTGTACAAGAATCAAACTAGCACCAATGCACTTAAAACTTTCTAAGACTTCATTTGATTGTCCTTGTATACCTCTTTCTTTTGGCTAAAACTAGAAGAGCATTTCTCTAATAAGAAATATTAAACTCTCACTTTTATGAAAATCCAATTCTAAACATCAATGTCCAACTTTGATACAGCCTCTGTAAAAACTAAAAGTAGATAACTACAAATGCAAAGTTTTATCTAGCCACTATGCAGTTTTACTTCAGGCTCAAGTATAAAATATATTTATAATTTGGTATATAAAATATCCCCTAAATTAAATTAATAAATTTACATCTATTTCTGACTCTTAAGCACCAAATATATGTATGTTCAAACTGGCCCAACCCCTAATTTGTTTTCTCTGTATCACCATATACAAGGAAAATAACTGAAAGGATTAAGTAGAAAATGAAAAATAAATGTGATTACTTTTAAATGATTCCAGAGGGTGCTTTCATGTTATAGAATTGAAACTTTCAATAAATTTTTAGATGAAATAAAAGCATTTTAAAAAGGAAGTTTTGTTTGTGCATCATCAAACAATATCTAACTCCAATACAGCTGGGTTACTCATGATGAAAAGAACAACCAATGTTCTTAGAATGTTTACATCTATTACTTCATGTGGTAAGAATATAACAACATTAAGCAGTATATAGGAGAAATATTACCAAGAATATACACATATCACCAGTATATAGATAAAATGATGATGCCCAGGATCACATACACAATGGCAAAATTACTTAAGTCTTCTTTCCATTAGGAGCCTTTAAAGAAAAATGTAATTTGTGCCAATTTTATTGTGAATTTTGAACAGAAAAAGTTCAATATATAGGTATACAAATATTGGTAAGCTATAAAAGTACAGTGATAAAAAAGTAAAGTGATTTCCCAAAGGCAGGTGTTAGCTAGTGGCAAAACTGAAATGAGAACTCAGATCTCCTTACTCTCTTCTAATGTAGTATTCTATTATATTCCTATAATCCTTCCTGCATAATTTCCTTTTAGCCTCCAAATTGTTTTTTTCTGAATATTTTATTCTTAGATTTGTAAATATTCCATCATAATATATCCAATCCACCAAAGGCTTACCCAACAATGTAAGAGATAAAGAGACATAAACAATATTTAATTAAATCTTCATATTTTAAATGTGTAATTTGTAGACAGGATATTGTTGGGTCTTATATTTTTCCCCAGTGTGAAAATCCCTGACTCTTAATTGGAGAGTTTAATCCATTAATATTTAATGTAATTACTGAAATGACCAGGTTCATAACATTTTGCTGTTTGTTTTCTATTTCTATTGTTTTCTGTTGCTTTGGTTTTGTTCCTGTTCTGTCTTTTCTTGCCTTAATTTCAGTTAATCAAGTTTGTTGTTTGTTTGCTTTTATTGTTAAATTTATTGGGGTGACATTGACTGGTAACAATTAGATAGTTTCCAGATGTACAAGTCCACATCACATCACCTATGCATCGCATTATGTGCCCACCACCCCAAATCAGCTCTCCTTCCATCACCATATATCCGGTGTCCACTCCCACCCTCCCAACTCTCCCTCCCCCCTCCTCCCCCATCCCCAGGTAACCACCAAACTATTGAGTGTGTCCATAATGCTGGTGCTCACTCCCACCTCCCCTCCCACTCTCCCTCCCCCCTCCTCCCCTTCCCTCAGGCAATCACCCAGCTATTGAGTGTGTCCATAGGTCTCTGTGTCTTTGTTACTTTCAGCAAGTATTTTTTTATTAATTGCTCTATACTTCTTTGTACTGGCAGAGGACGACACTCTTAAGGATTATAATAGGCATCCTCAAATTATTACAGTACATTTAAAGTTAATATTGAACATCATGCAAAACATAAGAATCTCACAATGGTATAATCCATTTGCTACAATAGCCTTTTTGCTTATGTCATATATTGTAACTCCACATGTATTATAATAAACTGGCTTAACCTTTGCTTTAAAAAGTCAGCTTTCTATTTAAGAAAGTAACAGGAGAAAAAAAATAAACTGTTTATATTCACCATTCTGGGGGGTTTTCATTTCTTCCTATAGAACCAAGTTTCCACTTGATATCATTGCTCTTCAACTTAAATACCCTCTTTTATTGCTTCCTATACTGCAGGTCTGGTGACAATGAACTATGTAAGTTTTGTTTATCTGAAATTGTCATTACTTAAACTTCATTTTTGAATGTAATTTTCATTGGATATAGAATTGAGTTGAAAATGTTTTGTTTTTTCTTGTTCCCTTATGGCTCTTTAATGATGTCATTCCATAGTATTTTAGCTTCAATGTTTCTGATAAGTCAGTTGTCATTAATAGTATTGTTATCCTGTATATGTTCCTTTTGTTTTCTGGATTTTTAAAAGATCTTCTCTTTTTCTTTTTTTTTAAGATTTATTTTATTGTTTTTGACAGAGAGAAGGGGGAGGGCCCAGGATAGTCTCCATAGTTGTAGTTACATCATCAGTTTTCAACATAGCTTTGTTCCACATAGGAGGGCGGGGGCCACAGGGTGGGGAGCTGGGCTGGGGGCCTCCCGCATGGGAGGCACGCCCCCTCGAGCCAGGGGCTGAACCCGGGGGTGAGAACTGAACTGGGGGGCCTTCCACAAGGGAAACACACCCCAGTTCAGCATATGGGTCCACACAGGTCTGGGCCAGGATTCAATCCTCAGTCCAGGGGGCTACAAAGTGAGCACTTAACCCGCTGAGCCATCCCAGCTTCCCCAGATTTTCTCTTTATCTTTGCTGTTTCTGAGTATGACTAAGATGTGTCTAGATTTGGTTTCCTTTGCATTCCTTCTTCTTGGGGTTACTGAGCTTATTGGCTCTGTAAGTCAGTATTTTTGCTAACTTTAAGAAGTTTTCAGCCATTTTTTAAAAATTCTTTATTGTTTGAGAGAAAGTGTGAGAGAGAGAAGGGAGAGGGCCCACAGTAGTCTGCGTAGTTGTACATCATTAGTTGTGAACATGGTTTCATCCCACACAGGTGGGTAAGAGGTCACACCAGCTGCGGAGGGGTGGGGGTGGGAGCTGAACCAGGGGCCTCCTGTATGAGAAGCAAGAATTTCACCACTGAGCTATCCCAGTTCAGCATATGGAGTTGCAAGGGTCAGGGCCAGAAATGGAGCCCCAGACCTTGTGATTGACAGGCAAGTGCTCAAATGCTGAGCTATTCCAGCATGACCTCAGCCATTATTTCTTTCAAAAAATTTCTCTACCATATTTTCTCTTTACCTTCTGGGATTTCAGTATACATGAGTTTGACTAGTAGTTACTGAGGTTCTTCTTTTCAAAAATCTTTTTTCTCTTTATTCTTCAAGTAGGGTAATTTCTATCGATCTGTCATCAACTCCACTTGCCCTCTCTTCTACCTATCTCCCATCTGATGTCAGGACTAGCCAGCAAATATTTCATTTTAGGTATTATATTTCCAGCTCTACAATTATTTTTTTCATTTTTATAAAATAGTTTCTACTTATTTCTGCAGAAAGACTATCTTCATTCATTATGTCACCTTTTTCCTTTAAGTTACTGATCATATTTATAATAGAAAATTTAATGTGATTGTTTCCCGATTCAAACATCTGATTGACTCCTTTGTCTCTGAAATATGAGTAATATTTTCATTTCTTCACATGATTAATAATTTTTTATTGTACACTGGGCAAAATGGACGATATACTATAGAAACACTGTATTTTATCTTCCTTTGAAGTCTTAATTTTTCTTCCAATAGATAATTAAATACTGGCTGATCATTTTTTTTTAATTGTTAAATTTAATGGGATGACATTGGTTGGTAACAATTAGATAGTTTCCAGATGCACAAGTCCACATCACATCACCCACGCATCACACCATGGCTGATCATTCTGAGCTTAGGTGTACGTCATTTTAAACTGTTTCAGCTTTACCCTTAGTCCTAAAATAAATCCCTTAGGCCTTGAACAGTCTCTACTTCTAAGACACTTGTGAGATTTCAACAGAAACTCTGATGTGTTTGGTAGGGACTCAAACTCCAAATGTGATCACAAATACAACCTCAACAAATTCCATGTCAGCTGTTAGTGTCCAATAGGCTCTATGGAGTCTCCTCTGAACATGTGAACTCAGGGCTCAGCCAAGAAATTGAAAGGAATACATACATAGCTTTTGAGGCTTCATACTCTGCCTCTCTCCTTTCTAGGAATTTTCACCACTAAATTCCAGAATAGGGGATGCCGGGGTGGCTCAGCAGGTTGAGCGCTCAGTCTTGCAGCCTCAAGGTCCAAGGATCAAATCCTGGCCCCAGCCTGTACGAGCCCATATGCTGAACTGGGGTATGCCCCCAGTTCAGTTGTCATCTGGGCAAACCTCCTAAGTAGGAGGTCCCCGGTTTGGCTCCCACCCTGGGCATGCCTCCCATGTAGGAGGCCCCTGGCTCATAGAAGTGTGTCTTCCATGGAGGACTCCTGCACAGCCCCGCCCACACCAGTGGAATGAAATTATGTAGAAAACTAATGACGTGCAACTATGGAGACTGCTCTGTGCCCTCCCCCTTTTCTCTGTCTTTGTCTCTCTCTCTCTCTCTGTCAAAAACAATAAAAATAAATCTTTCAATTTCAAAACATCTGGCATGACTTGAATAAGGCTGTAGATTAGACAACAGTAACATATCAATGGTGAATTCCTAACTGTCATTATTTTATACTGGTTACATAGGAGGACATCATTGTCTGTAAGAAATACCATCTACAGTATTTAAAGGTGATAGGGTATAATGTCAGCAACTTATATTCATATGATTCAGGAGAAAATGATCTGTACTATTTTTTTTTTATTAATTGTTAAATTTATTAGAGTAACATTGGTTCGTAAAGATTACATAAGTTGCAGATGTACAATTCTATATTATATCGTTTATGTATTGTATTATGTGCTCACCATCCAGAGTCAGTTTTCTTTCCATCACCATATATTTGGCATCCCCTCTCTCCTCCCCCACCCTCTCCCTTCTTACCCTTAGGAAACCACTAAACTAGTGACTGTGTCCATGAGTTTTTGTTTCTTTGCTACTTTCAGTTTTATATTCCACCTATAAATGAAGTCATATGGTTCTTAATTTTTTCAATCTGACTTATCTCGCTTAATATGCTGATCTTAAAGTCCAGCCATGTTGTCACAAATGGCTGTATTTCATCTTATCGCTGAATAGTATTCCATTGTTTAAATGTACCACAACTTCTTTATCCAGTCATCTATCAAAGGACACTTTAGTTGTTTCAATGACTTGGCCACCGTGAACAGTGCTGCAATGAATATTGAGGTACATATATCTTTCCAGATTAAGGTTTTCAGGTTTTTTGGGTAGATGCCCAGGAGAGGGGTTGCTGGGTCATATGGCAATTCAATTCCTAGTTTTTTGAGGAATCGCCACATTGTCGTCCATACTGATTGTACCAATTTACATTCCCACCAGCAGTGTATGAGGGTTCCCTTTCTCCTCAGCCTCGTTACCACTTGTTATTTCTTATCTTGTTGTTTATAGCCATTCTCACAAGTGTGAGGTGGTATCTCATTGTGATTTTAACTTGTATTTCCCTAACAGCTAGTGAAACTGAGCATTTTTCATATATCTGTTGGCCATTTTATGTCTTCATGAGAAAACAGTCTGTTCAGGTCTTCTGCCCATTTTTCAACTGGATTGTTTGTTCTTCTGATGTTGAACTATATTCATTCTTTATATATTTTAGATATTACCCCTTATCGGAGGGATTGTTTGCAAAATTTTCTCCCATTCCATTGGATGCCTCTTTACTTCGTTGATGGTTTCCTTTGCCATACAAAAGCTTTTTAGTTAGATATAGTCCCATCCATTTATTTTTGCTTTTATTTCCCTTGCCTTTGAGGTCAAGTTCATAAAATACTCTCTGAACCTAAAGTCCATAAGTTTAATAGAGATGTTTTCTTCTGTGCAGTTTATTGTTTCAGGCCTTTTGTTTAGGTCTTTGATGCATTTTGAGTTAATTTTGATATATATTGACACTTAGCAGTCCAGATTCACTCTTTGGCATGTGGTTTCCCAATTTTCCCAGCACCATTTACTAAAGAGGCTTTCTTTTCTCCATTGTGTACTTTTTGCTCCTTTGTCAAAAATTATACTTCCCAACTCATTCTATGATGCCAACATTACCCTAATACCAAAGCCTGGTAAAAATACAACAAAAAAGAAAACTATAGACCAATATCTCTGATGAACACCAGTGCAAATGCCCTAAACAAAATACTAGTGAACAGAATACAACAATGCATCATGATCAAGTGGGATTCATCCCAGGGGCACAAGGATGGTTCAACACATGCAAATCGATCAATGTGATACACCACATAAACAAAATAAAAGATAAAAATCATATGATTATCTCAATTGATGCAGAAAAAGCATTAGATAAGATACAACATTCATTTATGATCAAAACACTTAATAAAATGGGTATAGAAGGAAAGTACCTCAATATAGTAAAGACCATATATGATAAACCTTCAGCGAGTATCATACTGAACAGGGAAAACTGAAAACCTTTTCTTCTAAAATCAGGAACAAGACAGGAATGTCCCCTGTCACCACTGCTATTCAACATAGTGCTGGAAGTTCTAGCCAGAGCAATCAGGCAGGAGAAAGAAATAAAGGGCATCCAAACTGAAAGTGAAGAAGTTAAACTGTCATTTTTTGCAGATGACATAATCCTTTATATAGAAAATTCTAAAGATCCTAAGACTCCATCAGAAAACTATTAGAAAAGATAAATGAATATAGTAAGGTTGCCGAATACAAAAATCAATGTAGAAAAATCCAATGTATTTTTATACATGAACAACAAAACTTCAGATACTTTTCAGAAAGAGAAATAAGAAAAACAAACCTTTTGTGATCATAACAAATAAAATAAAAGCAAAAATAAATGACCGGGACTATATCAACCTAAAAACCTCTACAGAGCAAAATAAACCATCAACAAAGCAAAGAGGTAACCATTGGAATGGGAGAAAATATTTGCAAACAATGCTTCTGATAAGTGGCTAATATCTAAACTATATAAAGAATCCTACAAATCAACAAGTAACAATCCAATTAAAAAATAGGCAGATCTGAACAGATACTTCTCCCATGAAGACATACTAACAGCCAACAGATATACGAAAAAATACTCAACTTCACTAGCTATTAGGAAAATACAAATTAAAACCCCAATAAGATACCACCTCACAACTGTTAGAATGGGTGTGGATCCTTATGCTAAACTGGGTTGTGCTCCCAGTTTAGTTCTCACCAGGGGGAGCCTCCTATTGGGAGGTTCTGGCTCAGCTCCTGCCCTGTGCAGTCCTGCACCCACATGTTGAATGAAACTATGCAGAAAACTAATGAGGTGCAACTATGGACACTGCATTGGGCCCTCACCTTCTCTCTGTCTGTCTGTCTGTCTGTCTCTCTCTGACAGAAACAAAAATAAATCTTAAAAAAAAAAAAAAGTACAGGGGGAAGCCGGGATGGCTCAGTGGGTTGAGTGCTCACTTTGCAGCGCCAGGGACCAGGGATCGAGTCCCGGGCCCGGCCCCGGGCCCGGCCCCGGCGGAACCATATGCTGAACTGGGGAGTTCCCCCAGTTCAGTTCTCTCTCTGTCTCTGTATCTCTCTGTATCTCTCTCTCTCTCTCTCTCTCTCTCTCTCTCTCTCTCTCTCTCTGTCAAAAATAAATAAATAAATAAATAAATAAAACTTAAAAAAAAAAATACATACATATATATTAAGAACCTTCACCACCATCCTTGTAGTTACCAGTTATAACGGAGTTCAGCATATTGGTTATGCACAGGATGGGGACTGGATTCAATCCCCAGATCTCATGGTTGCAAGATAAGTGCTCAATCTGTTAAGCTAACCCAGCATCCCAGCAAAGGTTTCTAATTCTAACTAATAAGCTCAAGTTATCCATCCATTATTTTTATTTTATGGTTCATCTTACTAATATACGAGTACCTTAAGTCATTGCTAAACCCCAGGTCATATGTCCTGTTTTCTTCAATAATGTTATAGCTTTGCATTTTACATTTAAAAGTCTATGATCTATTTTGCATTAGGTATTATATAAATTGTAAGGTCTGTGTTTTTCTGCATATGGAAACCCAAATGTTCAGTACCATTTATTGAAAAGTATCCTGGGGGAAGCCGAGATGGCTCAGCAGGTTAAGCACTCATTTTGCAGCCCCAGGAAACCCCCCACCCCACCCTGTTCAGCCCCTGGCTCAAGGGGCCATGCTACCCATGCGGGAGGCCCTCCAGCCCAGTTCCCGCCCTGCACAGCCCCCACCCACCTATGTGGAAAGAAACCATGTCGAAAACTGATGATATTTCAACTATGGAGACTGCTCTGGGTCCTCCCCCTTCTCTGTCTCTGTCTCTGTTAAAAACAATAAAATCTTTAAACGAAAAAAGAAAAGAAGAAAAGTATACTTTCTCCATTGAATGGCCTTTGTTCGTCAAAGATCAGTTAACTATATTTGTGTGGATTAATTTTGACTCTATTCTGTTTTATTAATCTGTACCCATTCTTTCACTCAAATCACTGTTTCTTTATCACTGTAGCCTACATTAAGTCTTAGAATCAGGTAGTGTAAGTACTCCAACTTTGTTCATTTTCAATTTTGTACTGACTATACCAGGCCTTTCATTTTCTATAAACTTTAGAATCAGTATGCTGATATCTACAAAATAGCTTGATAAGATTGGGGTTATGTTGAAACTACCCATCAAACTGAAAAAATTTACATTTTGACAATACTGAGTCTTCCAATACATGAAAACAGAGTTTCTTCATTTATTTAAAGATTTATTTTTATTGGTTTTTGACAGAGAGACAAACAGACAGAGACAGGGAGAAGGGGGAGGGCCCAGAGCAGTCTCCATAGTTGACAGCATTAGTTTTCCATTTAGTTTCACTCCAAAGGTGGGCACAAGGCTGCGCAGGGCAGGAACTGGGCTGGGAGCCTCCCACATAGGTCCCAGCAAGAACCGAACTGGGGGCACACCCCAGTTCAGCATATGGGTCCACCTGGGCCGGAGCCAGGATTCAATACCTGGTCTCCAGGGCTACAAAGTGAACGCTCAACTCACTGAGCCATCCCAGCTTCCTCTCTTCATTTATTTAGATCTTTTATTTTTTAATCAGTGTTTTATAGGCTTCTATCTACAAATCTATATGTATTTCCTTAGATTTACTCCTATGTATTTCATTTGGGGGAGATATTATTGTAAATGGTATTTTCTCAGACGAATAGTTTGAGGACATGTATACAAATCACCTAATCTACTTGGACTTGAGGATTCTTATTTGTACACATGTATAATTCCTATAATCATTACTACAAAAAGTTATTAATAAAGATAAAATAACATATGGAAAATGTATATGCAAATTAGAAACCACTAAATAAGTATAAGCATCATTAAATCCATTATTCTTCTTATAAGGGTAAAGAAACTAAACTCCAGAGAAATTAAGTAATTTGACAAAATTTTATTAGGGGCATGGAACAATTTATAGAGTACACATAGCAGAGTTGAAAACTATTTAAAAAAAAAAATTGGCCAGAGGGGAAGATTCATAAAGAGTACTAGGAAAGGCAGTTAAAACCACAGTTTGGACTCAATTATATAGAGATAGAGATGAGACAGAGATAGAGATGACGAAGATAGAGAAAGATAGAGATAGAAATAGTGAAAGAGCTAGAGAGAGATAAGTAGACTTGTAGATGTAGATATGTAATGAAGATCCAGTAAAAGGTAAAGGAATTGATAATTAATGTAGGGTTTTTTGGAAATCAAACTGACTGAGGGTTAGAGTGGAATAAAATGGAGATTATCTGGCCGAAAGGACTTAGAACAGTGCAAAAGATGAGGGTGTTGGTAAGAAATGGAGAACAAAGAAAGGACTCAGATATAATCATTATTAACATCTTCATTTTTTTATACCCTGGAGGTTATTTTCACTAACAAAGATCAGTAGATATGGCACCACCTGCTTTGCTCTAATTGTAATGGCAGTTAACATGCATTTCTACTAAGCTATTTTCTTATTTTGGTCCTGAATTTCTTCTGATTATCTTAGGAAAGGTGAAGCAAAATGTAGAATTGTACACCTGGAAACAATGTAATTGATATCAATTAATGTCACCCCAATAAATTTAACAAAAAAGAAAGAAAAAAGAAAGGTGAAGCAGAAGGCGTAACTAGTCAGGAAGAGTTTAAAGAGCAAGTGATGGAATCAGTAAGATCTCTTAAATACTTCAAGTCTAACCCTTCATTGGACTTAATTATGAAAATTCTGAGGACATGTTTTGTCCTTTTGCTCTTACATCATTTACATTTTTTTCAGAAATTATTTGGCTCTATCTGTATACACACTATCTCCTGGCTAAGGCAACCAGAAGAAGGCAGACAGTAGACACCAAATACTTTATGTCATTCAGAACTGAAATGCATTTCTGGATCCAGACAAAGAACAGTTATTATCATTTAAAATCCCAGGAAATGGCTGTGTGATAGGATTTGGTATTTACATTTTGAACAGCTTAATCATTTTTTATAGACTAACTGACGGTTATTTTGTCTCTCAGGCTTTTTTCTTATGGCTCAGCTGCCTTCCTGTAATCCAGGGCTCAGTTTCAAGGATGAAATACATCATGATACTTACATTCAACCAAAGGCTTCCCAATTCCAAACTCTACATAACTTCATGCATTTCTCATCAATTTTACTCAAGTTAAAGAGCCAGTTAAAGGGAAAAATGAATTAATAAATCTGAGCTTACAAGTTCTATTGCTAATATTAGCTCATTGACAAGGCTTTTTATTAAATTTGCCATCTTCAGTACCAAAGCATATACTTAAGTTCTTTAATTTGTATCATTCCTTCAAAAAAAAGTAATTTGGAACCTCCCCCAAAATTTGCCATCTTCATATATACTCATATTATAAATTATTTTTAAAAATGGCATGTACACAAACATCTTCATAAGTTAATTGACTTCGTTTTAGAGATATGAACTTTTTGAAATAAAGGTGCCACATGCTTTACCTAAATAAATTATTGTCCATATTTCATTTTAGATATTTTCATTACTTCATATTTCTTCAATCACTTTCCTCCCAAAGCCAATGACAAAACAACAACAACAACAGAGAAACATGAAATTATTTAAACAACTACCAACCTTGATGCATTCTTATCTAGAGCATCAGGACCCAAATCATGACCATGAACCATGCTTGCCAAGCCCCAGATCTGATGCTCACAGCATCTGACATTAACACATCACAGCTTATTCGAGCCCTGGCCTCTTTGTGTGCAAAGTGAGAGAACTGAACAAGATGACTAGCAATTTTTCTTAAACCAACATCAACAATCCAAACTTTTAAATTTCGAATTTGCTGACATTTTCACAAAGAAAATGGGGTCATTAAATTCATTATCCTTCTTATAAAGGTGAAAAAACTGAAACTGAACTATTCTGGTAATGTCAGGAAAACATTACCAGAATAAAAGATCTACAGAGTAATAGTAGATCACAAAGGAAAGAGTTAAGTATAACAATGGACAGATATAAACATTTGGGTTAATACGTTATTGTAAGCCTAACAAAACGCTTGCCTTAGATTCTGTACTAACCAGATTTGATTGGTCTGGACTCAAATAAGTTTTTCAATAAAACCTCTATTTCAGGAGGTGTTACGCTAACTACATTGTACTGGGTTCTCACTGCACATGATTTCCCCTCCACCAGGGCATTTCAGCTAGAATATGAACTCCTTCCTCATTTATCCTTGTAAACTGGATCATAGAGATGTCAACTGAATTATATATTTTAGCATTTGTGTGCACTTTCCCATCTCAACAGAAGGAGAAAATTTGGAGGGTCTTGCAAACAGTCATTAAATACTGGAAGAAAGGACCTTGCTCCCTTTGATTCTGCTTTCATATTTTGTGTATATAAGGTTGGAATATTTATCAGTTTGTAATCTTTTAGGGGTGAAGACTGAGTCTTCTTATCTATTTACAGCCTTCATAACACTTTCTTAGCAAGTGTTCGGAATATACTAGCTGCTTAATAAATGTTGAATATGGAATGAAAAAAGGTTAAAACCTTTAGAATTAATATGGCACAACTTAACTTTTCAGGTATACAAATAGGTATTCAGCTGAATTAATATGAAAAAATAACAATTTTAATGTAGACTTTCATCTGATAAACAGTTTTAAGTAATGGAGAGAATATAGGTATAATCAGACACATCTGTGACTTAAAACTCTCTGAGAGTCCATGTCCTCATTCTAAAACTATAGCCAACTTAGCTTACAGGGCTGCAATAAAGATTAGAGATAATGTATGGAAAAGTATCTATTAGTGCATGCTCAATAATTACATGGCGATATTATATGACTCATTCCTCAATATAATTTCATACTTAAAATAGAGATAAAACCTTTTCCCCCTTGCTTCATTTTCAGCATGTCCCTCATTTGTATTTAAGTCCTTCTGATCATATGCTAGTTAAGAATTTCAAGCCTTTATGGTTTTCCCCCAAATATTAGCTTCATTATAAAGTTCTATTAGAAAAAAACCTTCTATCCTTCCAATAGTAGAGGAAAATTCGTTTTGATATTTTGTTGTTTTTCTGAAGCCCTAGAACAGTATTTATGACACTAAGCATTGAAGTTTATGAAGCAGTAAATAGCTTTTGTGGCTGATTAAGTATCTCAGTTTCACTTCACATACCCTGGTATAGGTATTACCCCTTAATTAAATGTTTGTTTATATTACAGAAGAACCTTTTCTGGTCCTATACCTTTCCACAAATATTAGAATGAGAAAGAAGAAAAAAAAAAACTAGATTATTGGAGAAGATGCTATTAATACTGAAACTTCTGCTCAAAGCAAAGTCACCAAGATGACATCATACAAAAGTTTTACTGTTTAAAAAGCAAAACAAAAAACAAAAAAAATCCAGAAAAAAAAGGTATCCTTTGGAAAGATATCAATTAAAACCACAAACATGTAAGAGAAGGAAAATGTTCCTTCTCCAATTTTTACTTGAAATAAAATAATGAGTTACAGTCATTTAAAAAATTTCATTTGATATTAGTATCTTAACATTTGTGTGGGAAAGACCAGAAAGGCACAATTTTGTGTCATTATAAAAGATGAATATCTTCTCACATTTATGGGGGTTTTATCTAGAGTAAACCAAAGGAAAAGTTAAAAGAGGAACTTTAGAAAACCCCTGTCAAGTTATCCTCAGGGCTGTGCAATTCAGAGGAGGTGTAGCAACCACCACCACTTCTGACTCCTAATTCAGGCAACAAATGGTAAATGCATTCTTCCTGCATAGACAAAAGGAATAACATGTTACGGCCATCAACAGTTATAATTCATGACAGAATGTGAGTTTTTCAGCCAGGGGAGAAAAACACCTTTATAGCTCCAGAAAAACAACAATGCATACATCCAAGCTAGGAAAATGCTGGATACACTATACTTCTGAAGTTGAACAACTGACCACAGATTGAAAATGACAAGTGATATGTAAACATAATGGCATAATAAAGTACCATTAGGAAGTAGTCATGAATCCCATAGATCATGACCTCAGAGTATACCAGTTTCTATTACCCAAATGTCCTGTCTCTACCCCCTATTTAGTCTATCAAGTCTGCACAGTTATTCTGATCTGTAAGCTAAATACCGGTACCAAATTATATCATATAGGTTCTCACAAATAATTTGTTCTTATATATTTTGCACTTACCATAAAAACCTATCAACTTGTTTTATTTGCAATCACATATATTATTTACACTAATAGAAAGGAGACAGGGTGGTAAATAATTCAAAACATTCAAAAATCAAAATTTATAAATTCAAACTAGATGATAAAAGAACTTTAAGCCATGTTGTATGAGGAACTGAAGCTATTCTTCCTAGAGAAACATGACTTAGTGACAAGGACATGATGGATGCCTTCAAATACATGAGCTGTCGCACCTACAACAATGCTAAGAATTAAAGCCAGTGGATAAAAATTGTACCCTAGCAGGTTTAAGTTCACTGTATAAAAAACAGTCTCATCTATGGGAGGTAGAGAACACTCAGAAACCAAATTATACTGAATATAGAGTTGGTGGGACTAAAACTAAATGCCTCTAAAGGCTCTTCAATTCTTGAGCCAATGACTTTGCAATTTATGCTTAAACTTATGATCAAATCTGGGTATTTTTCAGCAGTTCATGAAATCACGTAGAGTTTTAGCTGTAAAGTTTGGTCTGGGGTCAGGGTAGTGAGGGAGAGAATGCTGATCCTGAACAACTCCTTTAAAATCCCTATGTTCCTAGTTTGGTCATACTACGCATTTAAGCAGAGCTTATAGAGCAGACTCTCCATTAAATGGAACTCAATCAACAGGCACTCTCAAGAAAACAGCAAAATCTCAAGCAACCGGCAAAAAAAACGAAGAAATACCGGTACTACATTTACCCAGCATGGGTGCCAGTTCACTGAGAATCTACTTATATTTATCTAGCATCTACCAATCCCCATGGGTGCTGGTTAACTGAGAGTCTACTGTATTACTCAAAACTTTTCTAAATAAAGCAAACAAACAACTGCTAACTTTATCTATGGGTTTCTTATCAAAATATGAAAAACAAAATAACCTAAAACTAAAAAATTAGAGAGAAAAATGGTCAGTACTATAAAAAAAGGTTTTCAGCAAAAGAATCAGGGTGCTGACAAACCACATTTAAGGAAATGTTCATGAAGAACAGCCAAGACATGAACCTAATGGGAAGAGTGAGTAAGCAGTTTGTACACAAGGAATGAAGACTTCCAGAAGGATGGATGCAGGAAAGCACTTAAAGAAAGGAGCTATAATCATTTTTGAAAGTTAAATGCAAGTATATGCTCTCCACATGGCTCAACTCTACACATTTACGCAAAACAGAGTTAAGTGAATCATAACGAAGGAATGTGACCTAGATCTGAGTGTGGATATCCAGAGGAAGTATTGAGATTTGAAGAATGAGATCTAAATGAAAAATGTTTCAGACAGTAATACAAGGCCTAACAATTAAGATTATGAACTTGTTACCATGATCTTATGTTGGCAACACTGTACAAATAACTCAGTAAGGTTCCATAACCTTGGTATATCATTGTCTCACAGATGTTCATATTGACACGTGGCTGTGCCTTGCTAAGTGGCATTCATTATTGTTGCGTGTTTTTGTGTGCCATCACAAGAATGTCAGAGCTTCAGTTTGCCAAGACCTTTTGGAGACGCAAGATGATATTTAGGTCATGTTATCACTAGTGATGAAACAAGGGTGTGCCAGTACAACCCTGAAACAAAGCATCAAAGTGCACAATGAAAGTCAGCCAATTCTCCACAACCAAAAAAATGCCTTCAGTCCAAATCAAGAGTCAAAATGATGTAACTAACCTTTTTTGATATCAGAGGGATTTTGTACCAAGTGGACAGTCAACCTATTGACTATATGGAACTGTTAAAAAGGCTGTGCAAAAAAGTTACACAAAAACGACCTGAACTTATCACCAACAACTCATGGTTCTTGCATCACGACAATGCACCAGCTCACACAGCACTGTCTATGAGGGAGTTCTTAGCCAGCAACCAAATAACTGTACTGGAACACCCTCCCTATTCACCTGTCTGGCCCCCAATGACGTTTTTCTTTCCCCAAATATAAAGACTAAAAGACATTTTGATGGCACTCAGGATATCAAAGGTAATATGACGATGGCTCTAATGGCCATTCCAGAAGAAGAGTTCCAAAATTGCTCTGGAGAGTGGACTAGGCGCTGGTGTTGGTGCATAGCTTCCCAAGGGGAGTACTTCAAAGGTGACCATAGTGATATTCAGTAATGAGGTATGCAGCACTTTTTCTAGAATGAGTTCACGAACTTATTTTTCAGTTTTACTATGTACAAAAACCCTGAGATGAAAGGGAACATGGCATGTTTAAAGAACTAAAAGAAAACAAGTGAGGCTAGAGAAGTAGGTACTGAAGAACCAATCTATACATTACAAGCCATGTTAGGATTTAGTTTATTGCCTAAGATCACTAGGAAACCAGAGAAGGAGTATTAAACACAGGACCCTTACGGTAAGATCTGAAGTTTGAAAAGATCACTGGATACTGGGTAAAGAATGTACCGTATTTTACAAATTACCAAATGTAGGAGCAGAGAGACATTTAAATAGGTTACAATGGTGTTAGTCTAGAACAAGATGGTGGTAATGAAGATGGAAAGTAAGTGAAAGAGATATTTCAAATATAGCAGCCAGTTATATGAAAAAAGGTTGAGTACAAGAATCTTTGGAAAAGATAGATTGAGAATTAGGGAAGGTCTTCTGAAAGACCAGGTCTGACTCTTAAAGGACTAAAAGGCATTGGGGACAGTAAGAATTTCTGGCTGAAGAAATGTTCTGAGATAAATGACATAGGAAACTAAAGACAGAATTAGTTAAATGCTTGCAAATCAGAAGGGGGAGGGGCATGTCTTGCATGGTTATTTGTACAAGACACTGTCATGAGATGAAGCTAGACAGCCAAGCAAGGTTAGATCCTGAAAGGCTTTCAAGAGAATACAATTCGAACTCTACACTAGAGACTATGCAGAACCAACACATAATTTTACCCAAGAAAGAAGTAAAATTGTATATGCCTTTTGAAAAGACTGCTTTGCTAGTGGTGCGAAGAGAAATGAACTGGGGACAGGAAGATTAGCTGACTAGGTAAGAAGGGTTGTAGTGAGCTATATGAGCAAAGAAATTAAAGAAGATGGGGGGAAAAAAGTATTCACAAGGTAAGAAAACAGGTTTTGGTAACCTAATGAATGTGGAGAGTTAGAAAAAAGGACTGGAATTGTTGTTAGATTTCTGAACTGAAACCAGATAAACTGAAAGGCCATCCGTAGATATAGAGAACGCAACAGATATGATAGGTGATTGTGAACAAGTACACGACAAGTATTATATTCTGTTCCTAATCATAGTTACTCATGTAATTATCCTATTATGCATACCATAATTAAGCCTTGGTTCAGTGTGAACAGGTATATCAACACAGTTCCTCTCTTTATGCCCCATATTACAGAGCCTTATACCTGATAGGTCCTCAACAAATACTTCTTAAATAAATAAATAATGATTTTGCCAACCAAGTTGATATCTAAATTGGCTAAGAGTGTGTTCTTGGCTGCAATAAATACAGAAAAACCAAGTAACAATAATTGACAATACACAGTTTACTGTATTTCAGGCAAGAAGAAGTCTGGAGCTTGGCAGACTAGGGACAGTTCAATTGCAGGACAGCAATGACATCACAGAACAAGGTTCCTTCCATTGACCTACTATAAATTTCCTGGCATCTAATTTCACACTCATACCAAATGTGCAGGTATCAATTCCATTTTCCTGACAGGAAGAAGGTCAACATGCCCAAAGCTATCTCCATCCAGGTTTTCACTCGTGATTTTGGGAAGACCTTGCCAGGAGATTTGTACTGACATCTCAATGGCCAGCACTGTGTCACAGGACCAACTCTGACTGAGAGATGTCTAAGGGAGAAGGGAGGGAGAAGAGAGCTGAAAATGGATATTTTAAAAGCCAGTCTAAATTTGCCATGGTAGAATTCGTATGTGGTTAAAAAGACTTGTTAAGAGAAAAAAATAAGGAAAGCCCAGAAGTAAGTTAAAAAAAAAAAAAATAGTAAGAGAAAAATATGATAGCACCTAAATCTTGGTTTTCCAAACCATTCTTCATGAAAAGAAAAAAAGTCTCCTTGGAAAATGGCTGATTCTAGGTCTGTGGCAGAAAAAACACAAGATAAGCCTAGAATACCTTGTAGTATCACAAAATAAGAAAGTACTTAGAAAAACAAAACAAACCCTACAAATGGGGCACAGGAGACAACTAAAAGAGTTCCTAATGGCCAAAGGTGAAATAATTTAAGCAATAAAATAAAGTAGTAATGGATTAAAAATCAAAGCATAAATCTCCATGAGTTCATGCTCATGATTAAATAAGTACATAGGAGTAAATAGGGAATGCCAGGATGGCTCAGCAGGTTGAGCACTTGTCTTGCAGCCCCAGGTCCAAGGATGGAATCCCAACCCCGGCCCGTGCAGACGCACATGCTGAATTGGGGTGTGCCCTAGTTCGGTTCTCACCAAGACAAGCCTCCTATATGAGAGGCCCCCAGTTCGGCTCCCACCCCAGGTGGAAGGCCTCCAGCCCACTGGCTGATTTTTGCCCTGCGCAGCCCCACCCCCATCTGTGGAATGAAACTAAGTAGAAAACTAATGGCGTGCAACTGTGGAGACTAATCCAGGCCCTCCCCCTTCTCTCTGTCTCTTTCTGTCTGTCTCTCTGTCAAAAGCAATAAAAATAGATCTTTAAAAAAATAAATAAATGGAGAAAAAATAAACCTTCTCTGTAAAGGAATTCCAAATAATTTACATAGATATTGTACCTTCAAGGAAGTACAGCATACCTGACTTTTTATGTGTAAGCTGTGCATGGACACTTCCTTCTAAATAGCAGTATATATAAAGAAGAAAAATTAACTTACAGTGGAGAAACATGGTAAACACTAATTCATCAAAGCAATCAAGGTTAACAGTTGTAAGTCACGTTGACAGTACGCACCCTCACAGTGATGAGATAAGAATGCCACTTTACGTCAGTGATTATCCCCCCAAAAAACCATACTGTAGTACAGGTCTCCAAACTCTTCAGCCCGCGGGCCGCATTAACTATCAAACAGCAGTTTGGGGGCCGACTACACACTCGAGGTCCAAATAAAAAAGAATCAAAACATAGATGTTGTTTTTAATTATTTATTTAATATTATTTTATTCAGATAAAAAGGTCTCCACGGGCCGGATGAGAGGCCCCCGTAGTTTGGAGACCCCTGCTGTAGTATAATTCTTCATAAACGCATCAGATAAATCCCAATATGCAGTAGCTCCCAAACTTTTTCCACTTGTGAACCCCTCTTAAACCCAATTCTAAAAATTGCACCCCTTGTTTTGAAAACAGCTGTTTTTAAATACTGACACTTTTGTTCAGTGCCTATCATAACATAAAATAGTAGAAATGAGGTAATAAAGAAATATTAGTACACTAAAAGTATAGACCACAGACTTAATTTTATAATACTAGTAACACAGTTAAATATTCATAATGATGATCAAGTATTTAAGAAACTTTTAATTTATTAATAATATTTAACTGTGTTACAGAAAAATCTGTAATTGTTTTATGTAGATCACTAGCCAATTAAAACACTGTTAGTGAGATCATTGATCTTGCTCTATTGCACTTAGTTTCCTGAAATCAGGCACAAAAGATGCAACATACAGTCTTAAATCTGGACTTGCATTAAGCGTGTTGTAGTACTTATTTTCTATGAAGGTATAAGAAGAAAAAGCTCTCTCCAACTACGTCAGTATTAGTAAATGGCAAGAGGTATTTGAGTGCCTTCTCACTGACATCTACCAGAAAGTTATAAAATGCTTTCTTTTAAATTCATACTTTAGGGAAAAGCTGGGATGTCTCAGTGGGTTAAGCGCTCACTTTGAAGCCCTGGGGACCGAGTATCGAATCACGGACCCAACCCATGCAGACCCACACACTGAACTGGGGTGTGCCCCCAGTTCAGTTTTTGACGGGACCTATGTGGGAGGTTCCCTGCGCAGCCCTGTGCCCACCTGTGGAGTGAAACTATATGGAAAACTAATGTCAACTATGGAGACTACTCTGGGCCCTCCCCCTCTTCTCTGTCGCTGTTTCTCTCTGTCAAAAATCAATAAAATAAATCTTTAAAAAAAAATCATACTTTAAAGAAGAATGAGTTGAAAGTTTGATTAACTGCTCTTTTACACTGATTGATAGTTTAGCTTCTTTGAAGAATTCTTCATTGAAGGAATCTGCAATCCAGTTGTTCTCTTTTCCACAATGAGGGAGGTACTTAGAAAAGGACACTTTAAGATCTTCCAAGTGACTTACAATACCTCTTTCATGTTTTATGATAGGCACAGGTCATTCTCAGATAGGAAGTTGTACAGAGTTTCAAAAACTTCAGGCTGACCTCTGTTGATACACGTTTTCCAAAAGTCCAGTTTTTTATTCATCAACTCAATTTTGTCAGTTAGCTTTAATTTACTGATTGAGTTGTTTTGAAGTTCCAAGTTGAGTTTCTTTATTTCTAGAAAAAGATCTGATAAAAATGCAAGACTTTGAAGCCAATCACTATCTTGAAACTTTGGAGCCAGGAGGGAAACAATGATCTTCAAAAAATACCTAGACTTCGGGTCAAAGTTCAAACATCCATGTAAGCCCTTTGCCGCAAAATAGCCACCTTACCTCTATCTGCAAAAGTAATGGGCTGTGAACACTGCTCATTTCTTCACACAGCGCTTTCAACAATCTGTAGTTTCATGGTTGTGACTTATTAAAATTTACAACTTTTATAGCCTCATCAAGAACATCTTTCAGTTCACTGGGAAGAGGCTTAGATTCAAGATTGTCTATGAATGCAGCAGTGACTCCACGGTACATCGGAGCTGCTTCTTTAATGCGGCCACGTAGGCCTGTAAAACAACCTGACAGGCTTGCCTCCATCAGTGCATACACCACAACAATTAGGCCAACTAATGTCCTTTCCAATGAAATAACCACTGATTGCATTAAAAAATACCTTCACCTGTGGTATGCTCTGTCAATGGGAAAAAAAACAAGTTTTCCTCAGTTTCATTTCCTACGAAGTACCTGGCAATGATGAACAAAATGGATAAATCAGCAGTATCTACACTTCCATCAACCTGGATGGAAAAGAATTTACTTTTCCTAACTCTATTACTATAGCTTTAACATTGTCAGACATTTTCTGAATTCACCAAGACATTGTATTGTTTAAAAAAGAGAAAGTATTGATTTTGCGGACATGTTCTTTCACAAACATACAAAAAAGGTATCCTAAAATCTTCAGCTATGGTGTGGTTTTTACCACATTTAGCTACGCGATAAGCAATACACTATGAAGCCTCAAATGCATTCTCGTTCTCTTTCTTTCCTGACAACATGTATGAAGTAACAGTTGAATGCTTTTCTAAGTGCAAAAATAATTTTTATATAGGATGTTTAGTTTCTAAATGTCACATAAGTAGAGAGGGTTTCATGCAACAGTTGGAGAATATTTCCCCACACACAATACGCAAAGGCTTATCTTTCCCTGCAAATGAAAACCACATTCAATATACTCTTCAGAGTATTTTCTTTTCTTCTGTGTAGTATCTGAGGCTCAGACCTTTTTACGTTTTACTTTTTACTGTCTCCAGCTGTGGGTGTGCTCATAATGGTGGACGTGCATTGAGAGGTAACTTGGCAATAGGTTGGTTATCATCCACATTAACCTTTGGTTTTTAACGATCCCTGTTTTCAACCACTGATCCATAACTGACAAACTTAAATATCACTGACAATAACTGAAACTATGTTAAACATTAAATAAAAAAAGAAGCTACTTGAAAAATCATGATTAAAGACAAATGCACTTACTTACTTTTACTCATCAAACTGTCTGGCTATGAATGTATCTGTGTGTTTGGGGAAGTTCTGGAAACGTCACAAATGGATTGTTCTGAAACTGTGTGTAACGACAGGTGGAAGAGCAGGTTGGGGAGGGTTCAGTCATGCCCTCTCCAATCATCATTTGCTAATGCGATCCAATTTTGAATTGTCTCCATTATGGATGCTTCAAACTTAATAATTATGGTTTCATAAGTAACAATTTGCATTTTTTCTTTCTTTCTTTCTTTTTTTTTTCCATTACTGATTATTTTTCATGAACCCCTGAATGGACTATCATGTACTCCTGAGGGTACATATATATCACTGCTTGGAAACCAATGCAATAGAGGGATATTCTGCAAAAAGCCAGTACTTCTCAAAACTGTCAAGGACATCAAAAATAATTAAAGTCTGAGTAACTGTCATGAGTCAAAAAGTGCCGAAAAAGATATGAAAAGTAAATGTCCTTGAGGAATGCTGGGACAACTTGGGCAGTTAAGCGTTTGCCTTGCAGTCCTGGGGTCCAAGGATTGAATCCCAGCCCTGGTCCATGCGAACCCATATGATGAACTGGGGAGTGTTTCCTGTGTGGAAGGCCCCCATTTCCATTCTTGCCGGAGCAAGCTTCCCATGTGGGAGGCCCCCGGTTTGGTCCCCAACTCAGCCCCCAACCTTCGGGGTCATGACTCCCACGTGGGAGGCCCCTGGCCCAGTTCTCGCCCTGCACGGCCCCCCACCCACCTCTGTGGAATGAAACCATGTCGAAAATTGAAGACATACAAGTATGGAGACTGCTCTGGGCCCTCCCCCTTCTCTCTGTCTCTCTGTTAAAACAGTAGAATAAATCTTAAGAGAAAAAAAGAAAACTAAATGCAATGTGGTATCTTGGAAGCAATCCTAAAACAAAACAAACAAACAAACAAAAAAGTATTAGGTAAAAGCTAAGGAAACTTGAATAAACACTGAGTAATTAATTATATTTTAATAATACTGGTTTATTAATCGTAACAAATGTACCACACTCTTGTAAGATCTTAGTAGGGGAAACTCTGTGTGTGTATGCGCACACAGGGAGGTTATATGAAAACTATTTTTTTGCATCAGCATCATTTTTTCTGTAAAACTAACAATATTCTTAAAAACTGCCCATTTAAAAATTACAATAAAGGTGAACTGCGATCTCTCACCATATACCAAAATTAACTCAAAAATGGATTAAAGACCTCCAAATAAGAAAGGAAACAATAAATTGCATAGAAGAAAACACTGGCACTAAACTTATGGACCTGGGATTCAGGGAGGACTTTATGAATCTGACCTCATTGGCAAGGGAAAAGCACAAATAAACAAATGGGACCTTATCAAGCTAAAAAGCTTCTGTGCTGCAAAGGAAACCATCAACAAAGCATAGAGGCAACCAACCAACTGGGAGAAAATATTTGCAAACAATGCCTCTGATAAGGGGCTAATATCAAAAATATACAAAGAACTTGTACAACTCAACAAGAAAAAAACAAGCAATCCAATTAAAAAATGGGCAGATGACCTTAACAGACACTTCTCTCGTGAAGACATACATAT
>PVKE010008709.1:0-46913 GCA_004027555.1 Craseonycteris thonglongyai
TTCCCCTCTCTGGCTCTAGAAGGTTAAAAAACAAGCTCCCTGAAAATATATTGGGTTTTTGCACATCTTCAGGGAAACTGCGCCATGAAATTGTGGTCTTGAGTTATATGTATCACTACTGTTTGACATTTCTACCTACAGTGTTGTAGAAGATGGCAAGAGTTTAATAAAACAATATGACTTTCTTTGTAGCCACTGTAGTTCAGTAGATTTAGCCATATCTTATAAGAACAGAACAACTACATGAATCAAGGCATTTTGCTAAGTTTTAGAACTTCTGATTGGGTTTATCCATTTCTTTAGACAGATAATATGGAAAACCAGTTTATTGATATATTGTGTGTTAGATAATTAACCATCTAATTTTATTTTTAAAATATGTTAAAATATTAGTATTGTGAAAGGGAGTAAACTATCATATTAGTATTTTGGAAACTAGAAACAGTAACAATAAAATACAATTGTGGAAAATAAAACTTTTATTTATTGCTGAAGAAAACATAAAATGATATATTTTTGGTAGAGAAGTATATTGTCAATATCAATGAAAATATTAATGAGCATATATTTAATATAGAATCTCACTATTAATAAGTAGCCCTATAAATATATTTATATTAAATGCATGAAGACATGTATAATCAATATCCATCAAGAGTAAAACTTTAAAATTCTATATAATATATGCATAAAAGGCAATGTTATATAGTAGGAAAAAAATGCGGTAGACCTTTGTATTCATTTTCTATGTTGTGTACTAAATTACCACAAGCGTACACATTTATTATCTCACAGTTTCTATGGGTTGAGCATCCAGATACTCCTTAATTTGGGCTTCTACTCAAGGCCTCATAAGGCTACAATAAAGTTTGGCTGGGATATGTTCTCAAATAGAGGCTCATTTGGGGAAGAATTTGTACCCATGGTTACTCAGGATATTGGCAGAATTCGTTTCCTTGTGGTTGTAAGATTTAGGACCCTGGCTTATGAGAGCTGTTGGCTGAAGGTCACCCTCAGCTTCATGAGGCCATAATAACTACTGGCTCCTAGCAGTTCCTTTCAACATGGTTGATAACTCCATCAAGCCAGTAAATAAATTCTCTAGAAAGTTCTATTCACATCACCAATTATTGCTCCTTTTGGAGTTAACTCTAATATGTAGAGGCCCTACTCCTTACTGATAAGGGTTTTTTCCAAAAATACTATGGGTATTTTTAGAATTTTTAAATTGAATTTAAAAATCAGTTATTTGTGTGGTTTATTTCCCTGAAGATTTTGAAGAGTTAATGTTGGGTTTTCAGCCTAATTTTACTGTAACGTTCCTTCCATTCTTTGTAGAGTAAGAAACCAAGGGCTGGCTCTAAAGTACCCTCTGAGGAAATACAATTTAAAAACCTAGAATTTTGATTTAAGAGACATTTTTGGATGGAGATTCAGGGTGGTTGTATGCTTTAATCTTGACCTAAACTTCCTCTTCCTTTCAAAAATAAACTCTAAGCATTGTTTCAGATATAATTATAAGTGATCTTTCCAGAAAAAGAACAACTTTGTTTTGAAAGAATCTAGTAAGTACTACTGAAACCTGTGTGATGGCAGGTTGGTTAGACTCTAAATGGCTAAAACTGGAAATTCCACAAGACCATAACATTCTTTAATTGTAGCCAAGTAGCATGCACTGAGGGAAGATTCCTTTCTACTTCTAAACCATTTGGACTAAGACATTTCATAGCATTTAGGCTTTCTTTGAAATGAGTAGTAAAAGTCTTATTTTAAGAACTGGCATGAAAGCTAGTGTCATTTTAAATATAGGACTTGTTTTGTTTTTCACCAAAAATAATGTATTTGTTTGAGCATAACTGGAAAATTCAGAATGGGCCAATATTAAATTTATGGCATTCAGATAACCCAAATGGAAAATGCTGGCATGCCCTCTTCA
Organism: Craseonycteris thonglongyai; assembly: GCA_004027555.1. NCBI lineage: Eukaryota > Metazoa > Chordata > Mammalia > Chiroptera > Craseonycteridae > Craseonycteris > Craseonycteris thonglongyai. The sequence goes on from PVKE010008709.1 coordinate 1,937, forward strand.
AATGCAATGCTTTGGTCCATCATCTCTACTGTAGTATACAGTACTAGAATTTAAAGAACCTTTGCTTACAAGAGAAAAATAATGGTCTCAGTGCTCTAATTGATTTCCAGGGCCCAATACTGAAACAAGTAGTAAGTATTCCATTACAGCATCTAGTGCTTTCTTTGCAGACTTGAATCAATACAAACATATTTGCGGAGTTCTTACATGATGGAGAGAAAAATGCCAACAATTTTATGAGTCTGAGAAGGCTTTTTGTTGTTCTGAAATACCATTTAAAAAATGTCCTCTGATCTTAAACTTTTAAAGGCAAACTTTGAAACTATTGTCTTTTACCAAATAACATTACAATGTTGGATGCTTTGGATCATAAAAAATATGTATGTAATTGATCCAAAGTGCCCTTCATTATTGTAATCCAATGCTGTCTTACTCTTACAATATATAATATTTTAAATTAAAATATATAAAAGACAAGCAAATAATTTAGTTTTATCAAAATGGAAAGTTCTCAATGACTATATTAATAAGAATCTTCCTTCCAATTTTCCTTATGTATATTTGCAGACCCCAAAAGGCATTTGTGTGTTCCTGCTTGCCTGTTTTTCTTTTTCCACAAATATTTATTTAGAACTTGATATAGGCCAGGAACTTTGCTTAAAGCTGATGATAAAAAGATGCTTTAGACAGGTTTCTGTTAGAGCCTATGAGGCAGTGTGTATAGTCTTAGAGCTGTATAACAGAATCCTATAGACTAGGGGACTTCTAAAGAACACAATGTATTTCTCACAGTTTTCTAAGCTAGGAAGTCCAAGATCAAGGTGCTGGCAGATTTGGTGTCTGATGAAAACCTCCTTTCTGGTTCATGGACAGCATCTTCTCATTGTATTCTCAAATGAAGGGGTGAGGGGGCTCTCTTGTGTCTTTTTTATAAGGGGAGAACCCTCATGGCTTAATCACCTCCCAAAGGCCCACCTCCAAATACCATACATAAGGAATACATAAGGAATTAGGTTTTTAACACATGAATTTTGGGGGGACACATACATTTAGTCTATAGCAACATGTAAACAAAAAATGCCAGTATAGGTCAGGTTATACAGTGTTTTAGTTAAAGTTCTGCAGAGCATAAATGAAGGAAATGATTTCAGAGATAAGAATCAGAAAGAACTTCACAGAAGAGGCATAATTTAAGCAGGACATAGAAGAGAGATAAAAAATATTGAAAAAAAAGAGAATTCTTAAAAATATTAGAAGAATGTTCTCTTAGTTCAGAACAACAATCCAAACAAAAATGTAATGGGCATTAGAATCAACTGTGAGTTTCTTCCAAATAGCATCTAACTTTCTTCCTAATCACCCAAGATTCTCCTTGATCTGACAACCCCTGTTCAAGATGTACTGCAGTAAAGAGACACTGCAAGTGATGTGAGAGTATGACGTCCGTTATGTACAGGGGAGAGAGAAAAGCATTAGAATCACTGGTTAGTACAAAACTTCCAATGATATGGGAATAAACTGTGCTAACTGTTTGAAGAGTCAGCTAGCTCAGTTAGAGGGCTCATATGCAGTCACTAATGATAAGCAAGTTTACCTGCCTCAAGAATGAAGCTAGCCACTCAAGTGTGTGGGTGACACTCGTCATTGTAAATATATAGAACAGGGACTTGTCTGGCTTAGCATATGTGTCTCTGATACGGTGCCTCAGAGTGTGGTATAAGATCTGTTTGTCAGAATCACCTGGCCATTTCAATAAAAACAGGATCCCTGGGATACTTCTAAGAGTCACTGAATCAGGACCTCTGGGTATCAAACATTGAATCTGAACTTCTGCTAACTGAGATGGAATAAACTAAGTTCTGGATTTAGACATAAATTCAATGCTCCTCTACCACTGAAATCTTCACCCTTCGTTTGGAACAAACTGGCATGAAGATAAGTCTGATCCAACTGTCTGCTGATTCTGCCACCCACTTTGAAGATGGAGAACCTCAGTTTCTTCATCTTTAAATCTATTTCAGGAACCATCACACTAAGTGATTTTTAATTCACTCAATTATTCATGCTTTCATGCAGACAATAAGTCTATTTCCAGTACCTACTGTGTGTTAAGCCCTGCTGTGTGGGAACCATAGACAAAACATTTTCAAGGAGAATATTCATTTTAAAAATGGAGCTCAGTGGTCAGATGAAGGGAACCATAACACGCGTGGACTACATGGGGCTGGTATGCCCCCAAAGGCTACTCTTCTGCATGCGGCTACTTTTCCATCTCTGAGTTGGCTTTGAGAATTACATGTTCTCTGTGCTTGAAGCTCTGTGGGAGGCAGATTTACAATAACCGCGCTGTGGTGCTTTGGGAAAACTCTCACTCTCAAAGAGCCGTAATGGATACCAGAGGGTTTATTACTCACATCTTGAGGGCACTGCGGTCAATTCCTTGAATTAATTTTTAGCATAGTACAGACAGATAAAGAGCAAAAGTCTCTTTTGGGACTTAGAATAAGAAACTGTGGGACAGATTATAAACATTTAGGGGACCAAGGAGAATGCATTATACAAAAAAACCATGGAATTCTGAAGGAAAGGGAGGAGATTGTATGTTAGGGTTTTTAAGGAACCTTTAGGTATTTTATCGATTTTATCCAAATATTCTCCCCTTGGGAATTAGTTTTTAACATGAATTTGGAGGCATACAAATATTCATTGTCTAGCACCCATCAGCTCTGTTTTCATTGGAAATTGAATGTGATTCTCACCTCACACCAACAGGTAAATTCAAAATAGATTAATGGTCTAAAGAGAATTTTAAAGTATAGAAGGAAATATGGAGAATATGCTGAAGATAATGATTGTTAAAGTGATTAAACATGGAGGCCATTAGACTGAGTTGGCACTAAATACCTTAGTAGTGGGGGAAGCTGGGATGGCTCAGTGGGTTAAGTGCTTGCTTTGCAGCCCCAGGGAACAATAATTGAGTCCCAGCCCCGGCCTGTGTGAACCCATATGCTGAACTGCAGTGTGTTTCCCATGCAAAAGGCCCCCAGTTTGGTTCTCGCCCCCAGTTCGGCCCCTGGCTCAAGGTGGCATGACTCCCATGCGGGAGGCCCCCACCCACCTGTGTGGAATGAAACCATGTCGAAAGCTGATAAAGTTCAAGTGTGGAGACTGCTCTGGGCCCTCCCCCTTCCCTCTGTCTCTGTCTCTCTCTGTCTCTGTCAAAAACAATAAAATAAATCTTAAAAAAACAAACAAACCTTGGAAGCTTAAACAGACAAACCAAAACCCAAGCCAGAGAAATGTCCTTGAATCTAAGGAAATCAAACTGGAGAACAACGGTTCACATGCAGCCAACTGGGCTTTTCCAAAGAAGCCTGCTGCTTAAGCTACAGCCAATAGATTACTTTCTTGCTTTGCTTCCAAGTCTTCTCTATAAAAACCACTTCCCTAGCTCCTGTTGGTGCAATACTTCTAATGACCTTAGGTTTGGCACTGCCATATTCCAACCAATGTATACTCAAATAAACTCTTGAAAATTTTAACGTGCCTCAGTTTATCTTTCAACACAGGGTAGAGAAAGATGTCTTGACTAAGACTCTAAATGAACAAATAAGACAGAAAAAACACCCACATTATTTTCTCATGTTCTTTATGACAGTACTTAGAAATACAACAAATTCTGGGGGAAGTATCAAGGTGTAATTGGAGAGGGAATGCTTAACAACTTTGGCAAGCTTCAACTTCTGTTGATCATGGGCCCCAGAGTTGCTCTTCCTAATGAAGATTCCAAAATATCACTGTCCCTCAAGGCACTAAGGATTTGAGCCATAATCAACTGGCTTCTTAAATTGGAGTCGAGGTTATACTATGCTCTGCTGGCATTTGAAAAAGGCGAAGGGTAGGCACTTTTAGTTGTTTCCAGACTTAGGGATGGATGTAGATCCTGACATTTATAAACAGGGACCAGGGATGTTATATGACAAATCTGGCTCTACTACAAATCCTGTTTTTGCACGAGACGGCTATCCTTGAGCATCTTCTTACACAGACACGTGGGAGCACTAATAAAAGTAAAGCAGAAATGGGCATCAGGAGTTTTGGTGGAAGTACCTGCGAGGAAAGCTCCATAACTCTGAGGATTGAGAAAATGTCAGGAGGATTGTTCAGCACTTAAGCCCCTTCATGATGGTATTTGACAAGAATATCCTTTCATGAGGCCTGTGAGTATTGATTTGGCACTAGAAATGTCACGATGGCAACAAAAGGCCGGAATGGAGGTGAGAGGTAGTCCTCTGTGTGCAGACCTCATGCTAGGTGCTGTAGCACGATCTTGTCACTGACCCAGGAGGTAGAGGCGAGCATGGCGCTCAAGGAGGCTAGCACCAGGCTCACAAAGAGCCTTGCCGATCACAGAGCTTGTATTCTTTGTCAACATCATTTTTGAAATAAATGTTGTTATCCTTGTTTATCAATCAAGGAAGCTAACAGTCAGGGAGTTTAGGTAACATTAGAGAGTTCCTGAGTTTTAACAGAGAGCTTTCATTTATACTGCAAATAACCCAAACCCTGTGTTCTCTGTGTGAGAGTAAGACAGAAAGAGAGAGCAAGAGAGTGAGATAGAGAGAGAGAGAGAGAGAGAGAGAGAGAGAGAGAGAGAGAGAGAGAGAGAAAGAAGAAAAAGAAGAAGAAGCAGAAGAAGAAGAGATGAAGAAGGAGATGAAAAGAGAATATATCTTCATCTTTTGATTTGGATTTTTAAAATTTTTTTATAACATTTAGTATATTAACTTTTTTTTAGTTGGATGAGTTACTAAAGCGTTATTCTGCTTTCTCTACCCATTAAGTTTTCACGGAAGTTAAAAGGAATAAAAGCTGTACATGCTAGAAAAATAAATCACATTTCCTTTGGCTGATTCCTACGTGAGCCAAGGTAGAGGGTACAGACTTACTGCCAACCACTCTTTGCAATTAAATTGCAAAAATACATATAAAAAAATCATGGGATCTATATTATATCTAATTATGTGAGCCTTTTAACTCAAAGTTCTGATGATCAGTTCCTTGTTTTCATTTTACTCTGCAGTCAAGAGCGACAGTTCATCAGAAAATCGAATGCTCATATTTGTTCTTCGCAATTTTTATTTTTTAATTTGAAAAGTCTGTGATTGTGCTTCAGGGTGATTTGTTGGCTTAAACTGTTTTCTTTGGATTCCAGTGGAGCGAACCATAACACATGTGGATAGTTCACTGACCATGTAGTGAGTAAACAACATCCCTGTCAAGAATGGAGCCTCTTCAACAATGGATTATATCATTTGACTGGTCCTATTAGGCAATCCTTGTCCTCAAGATGATAATGTAGCTAGAATAACATTTATTCCTCCAGGTTCATTATGTAGCTGAAAATCACGTTCCCATAGTTTTATATTTTGACTGGCTGTCTTCATGGTGAAATCAGGTTAAAAAAACTATGAAAAACTGTGGATGGTTTTTAACACATTCTTAGAATGGGAGAAAGCATTCAATTCCTCTCATTACAGTGAGATGGTCCTTTTCATGTGGTCATTTTTTTCCTCATAATAACTCTAGAGTTTGATTTGAATGCCCTTGAACATTGTTTTTCTATTGGTTCAAATCTTTGTGCTTTGAAATATTATGTGTATTTGCAGAGAGAGAGACAGTAAATTGAATAAGTAGAGTGGGGATGTTTTTTAAATTGTAGATTTCCTAAATGATTTCAAAGTTATTATTTTGGATTCATTTTACATAATGAGAATGTTGCTGGCAACCATTTGTCCTTTGATCTCTTCATACTGGAAGTCAGAGGGAGAGTTTTGAACATTTAAATGTCCTCTTTATCTATTGTCCATATGAACAGTTCCCTGTCAAAAGACAACTTATTTATATAACAAATATAAATGTCTAAAGCTTTGGATTTCTTTAATCTATATTTATTTCTCTTTACTTACTTCATATTTTCTTTATAAGACACCTGCAAAAAATTGGTATAGGTTATGGCTTTTCTACTTTAAAACTACAAAAAATTTCTTACAACAGGCTTTTTGTACAAATGCAGAACTGTCAGCACCAAAATACTTACAAAAATGAGTTAAAATATGTAGGCTTATAATAAAGTCTCAGTCTTTAAATTAACTGACATTGGCTATTTGCAATACATAAAATACCAATTTGCTTTTGTTCATAAATGCAATCAGAAAAACATTACATGGTATTATTAAATGGATGCCTGAGGGGCTCTTCCCATGTGATGGAGACTGCTCAGTGCCTTCTGGATTCTAGGCCTGTTTTCCATCTTTTTTTTTGTCTGTAGTAGAATCCTGATTTTAGCTGACACACCACTGCCTGAATAAATGGGTGATGTATCTTAGCTTCCCATACATGCTGGATGTGGCCTGTAGCCAATTTATGGCCATACGATATAAAGGTAATATTTTTGGTGGGACACTCCCCAAATGGAAGAACAACCCCTTTCTTTGCTCCTCCCTCCATTGTATGGCTTTAAATGCAAATGTGACAGCTGAACCATGAAGCCATCTGGTCATCCAGTCTGTTAGAAACTATACCAGCTATGCCAACACTGGATTACCCACCTTTAGACTTCTTTTACAAGAAAGTAAAATAAAGTTAATCTTATTTGGCATAGTCATTTTATTATTTTTAAGATTTTATTTATTTGTTTGTTTGTTTGTTTATGTATTTATTTATGAGAGGAGAGAGAGAGAGAGAGAAGCAGGGAGGTCCCAAAGCAGTCCCCACAGCTGCACATCATTAATTGTGACACGGTTTCATTCCACACAGGTGGATTTGGGGCTGCATGTGGTGGGAACTGAGCTGGGGACCTCCCACATGGAAGACGAGAACCTCACCACTGAGCCATCCCAGCAGCTGTAAGCTGTGCTGCAGCTCAGCATATGGGGTTTGCATGGACCAGGGCTGGGAATCAAACCCCAGACCTCACAATTGTGAAGCTCAACTGGGATAGCAAGGTTCAACCACTGAGCCATCCCAGCAACCCCCATGTCGTTTTCTTAAAGGTGTATGAAAACAAACTTAATCCTTACTAAAAATAATCCTTCTAATGTTTTAAAAACTTACGCAGGGCCTCATTCAAAGCCGTCCTGAGCTGCCGGTTGGGCGTGCCTGTTAAAGGACGCACATAGAAAAAGGCTACTCTGCTCATCTTCTATCCATGGCCTTCTTCATTTCTGTTTTATCTTTTAGCATCTCTTAGCTGGGGGTCATACCTGGGTCCAGGCCATCCCAGTCTCCACCCTTCATCAATAGTTTCAGAAGAGCCTCAGCAGCTCCAGGTGCATGGGAGCCTAGACTCACAGAACACTATAAATCTTCCTTTCATCTGATGTCCGATGAATGAGTCTGTTCCTTGATGCTAACTGCATCTGTCTTTCTGTCCCCTCTCCCACAACGTTGTCTCAGAGGTCTGGGTTCTTCCTTGATCCTTGGTCCCTTCGCTGTCCAGAACACGTCTTGTGCTGCTCACCCTGAAACCTCGCTTTGCTTTACAGGTTCCCTGACTCCTAGCCTAGCTCCTCCCTGGGAAACCAGAACCAGCAACTTATAGAAAGTACCTTCTTTCATGTAGTTCAGTCCATGCAATTGCCATCATGGAGTCGCAACTTGACCACCATGTGGGACCACTTCGGACTATACTTGTCTAAGCCTTGCTCCGGCTGGCTCTGGACCACCTAGAGCTCTGCTCAGGATCAGACTAGACATCTGTATGAATGTCCTTTAGCCCTGCCTTGAAGTAAGGTCAGAAGGTTAAAAGGAATAACTCCTCTTCTAGTGAGAACCACCCCTAGCTTCCTCTTGTCCCTTTCTTCCCTACTCGATGCTTATCCCAGCATGCCTCAGACTAGAGCCTCTCCCCTTTACTGCAGTAGCTAGATGTATGATCCAAGATGTGGTTGTTTCTATGATACCTGGGCCATTTAGCCTTCATCTGGCCTTGCTAGGTACTACTGCTACACAGACCTGAATGGAGGTGGAAAGTGGAATGACACTACACTGGTAGGGAGTTCAATACTAGATATTTCACCAGCCATTCGAGGTGTAAGTACAATGCTGAACACTGAAGATGTGGAGAGGAATAAACATGATGCCTACCCTCAACAGCCTTGTGATCTAGCTGGAAAGATAGTCCATCATGTACTGTAGTCTGCACTGATAAAGTGAAGCATTGTTATGAGGCTGGGTATGCAGTCAGTAATACCCAGGGGTGCTCATACCTCTGCTTTGATTTAGGAAGACCTCGTGGTAAAGGGAAGACCTGACCCTGGCTTTCAAAATATAAGAAACAAGCCAAGAATTCCATGTGACAGGGCTATTTTTTGAGCACCTGTTTTTAGGGGACAGTTTCAGGACATGACAATGTAATTACAAACTAGAATGAACACATGAAAAATATTAGTGAATGACCAATGAAATAGGGGCACCGATTACACGTGCTGCAGAAATGTAGGGATAGGGAAATCAAAGAGTGTTAACAAGGTCATGGAAGTGTCATTGAAACAGTGACAATGAAATGGTGTCTTAAAATATGGGTGGTCTTGGGTAATGAAGGAGTGAATAATGGGAGATGTATACTAGGGCAGCCATATATCTTGGTTGGTCCGGAACTGTAATTTAATTATTAGTAACACCAACTTTCACTCTCCAATGAGTCTCATTTTTATTGTTAGTTGGTCACTGAATGTTTGAGGGACTCTCTATAATCTCCTTCAAAGACCATTTCATGAATGCAGGTACTAAAACGCTCTATCTTTGAAGATGTCTACTTTTTCTTGGTTTCTGTTTAAGGCATTTTAAAGGTTTGCTCTTTTTGTGGTGTTTCTAATATAACTTGTTGAGTGAAAAATGGAATATACTTGTACAGCACATGCTATTTGTTTCTGGTCCACAAGGCTCCATTGCACACATGTATTACACAAAACCTGTTTCTTTAGGAAGGTGATAGCAGAGGAAGCAGATTTTTGTGGTTGTCTTTCACTCCTGTCTCCCTTACAGATTTGTTGTGGTACATAATCTCAGACAACTCTGTTTACATTTTTTGGAGGTCCAAACTCCCAAAATAAGCTTGCGGGGAAAAAAGTGTTCATTAGAAAAGGCAAAAGTCACTTCAAAAGATGTTTCTTTCTTGTAAAATCTGTTTCTTTGTTGCATCATAAACCTGCTAAGCATAATTCACAGCTCTGTATCCGCTAAAACAAGACAGAGATTAGTAGGTGCCAATGGTTCAAAGTAATAGATCTTTGGTACACCTTTGGTGAGTTGAACCTTTTAAGACATATACAGTTTTTATAGTTATGGGAAATCCACAAATTTAATTTTTGTTTTGGTTTCAGGGTATAACAAATGGGTCATGATACTTAAGAAAACAAGCAATTTGAAATTCATGCCCTTCAATTTGGAATATAGTGTTCTATATCTCAAGCTTTATGACTTATAGGAAACTACAATAACAGTTATATCTGCTGGAAGGAAAAATGGCCTTTTTCCAGATCTCTGACATTCTTTGAGTCCCACTTATTCTGCATGTAAATTCCCTACTTCCAAACTCCTAAAATATGTTTGCTATACAGTGAGATGACTACCTAGTTTAAACCTCAGATCAAGAAAGAAAAATAGTAATAAAGAAATAAAAACTCATGGACACAAGAGTTTTTATGGACACAGTCAATAGCAGGTACATGTAGGTAAGTGGGGAGTAGGGTCAGGGAGTGGGAGGGGGGCTCAAATATACAGTGAAGGACAGAGAACTGATTCTGGGTGGTGAACACATAATGCAATACATAGATGATGTCATGTAGAATTGTACACCTGCGACCTAAGTAATTTTTACCAACCAATGTCATCCCAATAAATTTAACAACGAAAAAAAAAAAGAAATGAAATCCAGAGCAGGCTAACCAAGATTTTTATTCGTCTTATTTGATCTTTCTGCCTCCTTTGGGTGTGTTAGCTATTTCAGGACCTATCTGGCATTCAAGCCATCATCCCACTCTCATCTGGGAAACCTGAGACATTAGCCTTACTTTGAGCCTCTGGGTTCTAAACTCAGCCAAAATTTAAGAGTGAAAAAGAAAAGAAAGAAAAAAGAATAGCCTGGGCAGTCTTAGGTGGCAAATATTGTTTGGTTTGTAAGCTAGTGGCAGATCATTCAGTCCTCATATGAGGTGAACTCCAGAAATACTGAGAACAGCCACTGTATCTGGCCCCTCTCAAACTTTACCCTTTAGTTGCCTTGGGAAAGGAAACCAGGGCGAGTATTTCCAATGTGTAATGTATATATGTGCTGTCCAATACAGCAGCCACTATGCATGTGAGTCTATTTAAGTTATATTAATAAAATTAAATAAAAGTAAGGAATTTTTCTTACTTTCACTGGCCATATTTCAAATGTTCAACAGCCACATGTGGCTCTTTGCTGCTATAATGGGCAAAGACGAATATAGTATTGCAGGATGTTCTTTAGATAGCACGGACCTTTAGGATTCCCAATTAAAATGTCTAATAAAGTTTGTATGATGTTCAGTGTGACAATAGCATATTTACTGGGAAAAGCGACTAGCATGAAGGGGTGTGGGTAATAGGGTGGTAATTGAGAAAAGTAAACAAACTCTTTGGTGGGAGAAAAAAATGTGGAATTACATGAAAACAAGAGAAAGTGTTGTTATTATTACTACCATGGTTCATACGTAGACTTAACTTGTTTCTTGCCGTAAATTCTGAGAACATCTTATCTCAAGATTTGCAATTCAATTTAAGACAAATTTAAAATGATAAAATGTTAACACTTGATGACTTAGGGAAGTAATTTTTTCATTTATATAACTATTACATTTAAATTAGAAACATATTACATCAGGCTATTAAGAGTCAATTTTGATACACCAAAATGCACAAAACTTCCAAAAAGCTAAAAGTTCAGAGATGTCATTTCCGTCTCTCTCTCTGATCTTGTGTGTAACTTCTGGCAATTTCTCAGTTCATTTTCACCATCCCCAAACTTTTTTTTAATTATATATTATTTATTTATTTATTTTTGACAGAGAGAGTGAGAGAACAAGAGAGAGAGAGATACAAAGACAGAGAGAGAAAGATACAGAAACAGAGAGAGAACTGAACTGGGGGAGCTTCCAGTTCAGCACACAGTTCCGCACGGGCCGGGGCCAGGACTCGATCCCCGGTCCCCGGCGCTGCAAAGTGAGCGCTTAACCCACTGAGCCATCCCAGCTTCCCCCCCAAACTTTTTATAACACCTGCTTAGAAGAATTTTGTGAGAATAATATCATATTATAGCAAACATGATTGATAGTTTATTCCAGATAACTTTATTCTAATTCAAATTTCTGTGGTACTAAATTAGCTGACAATGTTCATATAATACATGTAACAGAGAGAAGTCATATTCATTGAAACAAACCTAAGTTCAAAATCAGTTGAGATAAAAATCAATTTTTTTTGCAAATTCTGTAGTAATCTATATACCTTAAATGTCATGATTGATATCCTCTGATATAACTAAAACCTCTTTTTAAAAAATTTTTCTAAAATTCAAAAATTAATTCTAAATTATATTGAGTGTAAGGTGTATTTTTTTAATTTTGTAATTTATTTAAAAATCTTTAGTAAGCTCCTAGGTGGTCTTGGTACTGTGCTAAGTATTAGGAGCAGGGCAATGAAAGAGGGAGGCCAGGCCCCTACCACCTTGACCTTGAGACTTGCTTTCTAAAAGTAGAAACAGACAAAAACACCCGAGCTCAATAGTAATAAGCGCAGTGAAGACAAGGAAATGTTTCATACAGTAGAGCATATGTAGAGTGGGTACATAAGCGGTATATAGAGTACTCAGAGACATCTTGTTAACTGACAAGACTTCAAAACGGAGGAAGCTACTGTAAGAAACTCAGAAAAATTTTACTCGCACTGGTTTTAAAGTATATCTAGTCACAGCTTTATCGTAGTGTCATTATATCCAGCAGATGGGAAGGAAATGAAGAAACAAGCAAAATAGGTCACCCTTGAATATAAAAGCCTAATGGCTTTTATTTCATTTATTTAACTATCATTTATTGAGTGTTTATAATGTTTCATACTGTGGGCTAGAGGCTGGAAATGCAATTTCTGAGAAAAACAGCCTTCTCAGTGGCCTCTGAGAGCTGACTCTGAGGATGATTAACCCTCAGGAATGGAGAGTGTGGTTCAGTGGTGAGTACCATCTTTTGGGGGGAAAAAAGCCATCAGAAGTGAAAAACAAACAAACACAAAAAATAAAGTGAGAGAGGAGAAGCCTTAAAATTACATGACACTCAAAGGCCTTTCTCTTTGACTAGAAATTTCAGTTTCATCACCTGCCCCAACAATCTCTGACTGACAGTGTCCTATTTATAGATCCTGGATGAAACATGAAAAAGTCTTCTCTCTAATTAGATGTTTGCAGAAATTATGAACAGTCAGTGAAAAAGGAGATAGGGTCAGGGACTGATTTTGTTTTGTTTCATCATCCCTCCACCTGCTCTTTCAAGGCTGTAGTTTGTTTCCCACTAACTGTCTCCGGCATGGAGTTGGCAAGCTTATCTGCAAGTCTTCCTCTATTGTGGTCTAGGCCAGTTTCACCCCCTGGGAAAAAGCAGCATCTGGTTCATTGAATCAAAGACCTAAAAAAGTCACTGAAGAACTTTTCCTATAATCTTAAAGTTTATTTTGTAAACAAGTCTTCTTTAATCATAGCTTCCAAACTATTCTGTCTCACTTCAAAGTCCTTCCACACTATTCCATCCACAAGTCACATTTTTGGTGCACAGGCAAGAAATGGGCCTGCAAAACCTGCCATTATTGCCATTTGGGTTAGTCTTTTTAAAAAGCCCAGGAAGCTACAGAAAGTTCTCTGGACAATTACTAGAAATATCTCTCAAGATGGATTCATCTAATAAATACATTCATTTCAAGATCTACCTTTACAAAGCAATTGGGGGGCTACTGAGAGGGCCGCTCAGCAGGATGAATGCTCAGCCCCAGCCCCAGCCCAGGCGAACCCATATGCTGAACTGGGCTGTGGCCCCCAGTTCGGTTCTTGTCAGGGCAAGCTCCATGAGAGAGGTCCCTGGCCCAGTTCCCACGCTGTGCAGCCCAGTGTCTACCTATGGAATGAAACTATGTAGAAAACCAATGACGTGCAACTATGGAGACTGCTCTGGGCCCGTCTTCTTCTCTTTCTCTCTCTCTCTGTCAAAAACAATGAAAATAAATCTTCAAAAAGAAAGCAATTGGGCTCAGGGTTTTATTTTTGAAAGAGGGACATAATATGATGAAGAGGTGATCTGTTTTCCTCAAAGAATCTTCAACTTCTCAAATAGCATGAGTGCCAAAGAAATTGCATATCAAGTGATAACTCTAAGTACTAATGGCTAAACAAAGTGTGTCCATTCTTGTAGAATGCAACACCATATGATTCCATGTCTATTGTCCCGAGCCAGTAGAGGCAATTTTTAAAATCACGATTATGTGAAATAAATGTCCATAACCATAATAGCAATGGATTCTGATACATAGTGTTCCATGTGCCGGATACTGTTCTGTCTTCACCTAGATTAGCACATTTAATCCTTGCAGTGCTGCTGCATTATAACTACTCTTATTAGGACCCTCATCTACTTGAAGGGGAAACTGAGCCAAGGAGACTTGAAGACATGCAAGAGTACACAGCATCTGGGTGCTGGAGCAGAGATTTAATCCTGCTACTTGGCATTAGAGACCACTCTCATCATGTAAGCAAAGTTGCCTTTCATAGAAGAGCACTGAAAAAGTATGCTCTCTGTGGAGTAGATACTACTGATACAAATATCCATTCATTTTACATCACATCATTCATTCTGTCAATAATGGAGACAATATCTAAGATGGCTCTAGACGGTTCTACAATATATGCCCCTTAACTAAAAGTAGACCGAAGCTATGCGAAAGATCTAATCAAGAGAAAGTGTACAATGATTGCTCGCATTGCATGCATGAAAGTAGGTGCCAACTAGGAATTATTTGAGTAGCCTCCAAAACAACAAAACATAAGGTCTTTGTTGGCCAGGGGGGCTATCTGCTGAACATTTCGCAAGGTTCTTGTTAGCTAAACATACATTCCCAAGAAAAGAAACAGTGCCAATTTGGAACACTCTGGAAATAAAAGATTTTAGTGAATATAGTTCACTAAATATGTGGGTTGAAATATGAAACCTATTATGGACTAAATGTTTGCACCCCTCTCCCCCCCCCCATGCCCAATTTTATATGGTGAAGCCCTAATAGTCAATTTGATAGTATTAGGAAGGGGGGCCTTTGGGAGTGATTAGGTTTAGATGAGGTCAAGAGGGTAGAGCTTAGATGATGGGATTAGTATCCTAGTAAGCAGAGGAAGACACACCAGAATGTCCTCTCTCTGCTTTGTGAGAACACAGTGAGAAGGTAGCTGTCCCCAAGCCTGGGGGAGAGTCTTCATTGGGAGCCTCATTGGCCAGCACATTTACTTTGGATTTCCCAGCCTCTCGAACTAAGAAATAAATGTCTGCTGCTTAAGCCATCCTGCCCATGGTATTTTGTCACGGCAGCCGAAGCTGCCTAAGATAGAACTCATGGTCTCAGACAGTCATTGCTCTGTATGGACACAAATGCATTGGCATCATCATGAGATGAAACCAGAGAACAGAACCAAGTACATTAGTTTCTTGTGGTTGTCCTAACAAGTGACCACAAATTGGGTGGTTGAAAACACGGGATATGAATTCTCACAGTTCTAGATGACAGAAGTCTGAATTCACAGGGTTGGCAGGGCAGCATGCCCTTTGGACCCCCTAGGGGAAAATCCATTCTTTGCCTCACCCAGTGTCTGATGGCTATTGGCATTCCTTGACCTGTGACCAGTCACTCTAATCTCTTCCTCTGTGGCCACATTGACTCCTCCCCTCTGTCAGTGTCTTCTCCCTTTGTGGCTGACTCAAATCTCCCTCTGCCTTTCTCTTTTAAGGTCACTTGTCATTTGATTTAGAATCACCCAGATAATCCAGAATGACATCTCTCATCTCAAAATCCTTAACTTAATTACACCTGCAAAGACCTTCTTGTGAAATAAGATCGTATTCACAGGTCCTGGGAATTAGGATGTAGATATTCATTTTGGGGGGCCACTATTCAACCCACTCTACAAAATAACGGAAAGGTCAGCAAAAGATGACCTTGTCTGGGAAGTTCTCCTTGTGAAAATGCTGTCATTACAAACCTCTCCTTTACCATCTAGCTAATTAACACACCTGTCACCTCACATATATTTTTGGTAAAAACATTTAAATTCTATTACCTTAGCAAATGTCAATTATACAATACAGTGTTTTCAACTACAGTCATTGTGTTATACATTAAACATCAGACCTATTCATCTTATAACTGAAAGTATATACCCTTTTATCAATCTCTCCCTACTTCCTCCAACCCCTATACTCTGGCAACCACTACTCTATTCTGTTTTTATAAGTTTGACTTTTTTTTTTTAAGATTCTACATGTACATGTTACCATGCAGCATTTGTCTCTGTCTAGCTTATTTCACCTAGCATAATGTTCTCAAGGTCCACCAGTGTTGTTGTTGCAAATGCAAGATTTCCTGCTTTCTCACAGCTGAGTAATATTCCATACATACACTCACACACACTATATGCTCATCCATTCTCCTGTTGACAGATAGTTAGGTTGTTTACAGAACATAGAATTTGAATATCTTGGTTATTGTGAATAATGCTGCAATGAACAAGGAAATTCAGGCATCTCTAATATCCTGTTTTCATGTCCTTTGGATATATACTTAGAAGTAGAATTGATGGGTCATATGACAATTCTTATTTTTGATATTTTGAGAAACTACCATATTGTTTTCCATAGTGGTTGCACCAATTTACATTTCCACTGACAGTGCACAAGGGTTTCCTTTTCCCCACATCCTCATAAACACTTGTTGCCTCTGGTCATTTTGATGATGGCCGTTCTAACAGGTGTGAGGTGATATTCATCTTGGTTGTGGTCTGTGTTTCCCTGACAGTGATGTGAGCATCTTTTCATGGACTTGTTGGCCATTTATCTTCTAGATATTCTTGCTAGAATATGTAGTGGTATTCTTGTCTGCAATCAAATAATTCTGATTTAATAGTTTCTGAGTAATTTAGAAGGCAAATTACAAAAGGACACATAGAGAGCATACAAAATTACAAATATAAGCTCGACAGAAAATGATTAAAATGAGGATTTATGCTTTGCATAATCACTGAGGATTTGGTTATTTCATGAGTACCACATCTTTTTCAAGTTTTATTTACTTATCTGTTGCCTAATTATTTTATAAACTCCTGACGTATGGCAGATGGACCCTTAAAAGTACATTTTGGCTGACCATTATAAACACAAATTTATTTCTTTCATCTAAAATAGTGTGAGTCAACTAGTATACATATCCATAAATAACAGCAACCCACTTATTGAACATACTGTGCTTTATGAAAATAATTTCATATTTGATTTACTTAGGTGTCTTATGTCTTCAATGAATCAGATGCTGTTATTACGCCCATATGCATATGAGAAACCTGAGGCTCAGGAAAAGTAAATGATTTGCCTGAGGTCACATGGCTGGTTATGGTTGCTACAGGATTCTAACATAAGACTCATCTAGCCTTCCTGTTAGCCACTTTTTTTGTATACTCACAGTATCTAAACACTGCTGTATCTGTTCTACAGGGTCTTCTTTTCCCCACATCACAGGCACTGAAATGTTTAGGCTCCCCAACTTAACCCTAAGGCATAAGGAGTTTTACCCTCTGGTCATCTAGTGCCCCATCGTGCTTTTCTGAATGTCTTCCTCACCTCTCCTCCATATCTTTTCACCTTGGACAATTTGCATTCCCTCTTCTCTTCTTTCTGATCAAGGAAGCTGCTGTGTTTACACAACATCAT
This sequence comes from Craseonycteris thonglongyai, assembly GCA_004027555.1. Classification (NCBI taxonomy): domain Eukaryota; kingdom Metazoa; phylum Chordata; class Mammalia; order Chiroptera; family Craseonycteridae; genus Craseonycteris; species Craseonycteris thonglongyai. The sequence goes on from PVKE010008709.1 coordinate 18,967, forward strand.
GTTCCTGTTTGTTGTAGAGCAAAGTCACTGAAGTAATAAAATGATATAAGGACATGGCATTGAAGCTCCTGAAAGACCATGGCATTAGCTTAGGTTTTGGACAGACATATTTAGGAGGTTGAAAAACACATCGAATGTGAAGTTAGAAAGCCCTGATTTCAGGTCTGACCTGCTCAACTGCTGTCTCTGTTGCTGTGGACCACTTCCTTTAGCTCTCTGGACCTGGATCTTTAGTTATAGGATGACAATAATATCAATACATGCAGCTTTTGAGATAAAGTGAAAAATATTTAAAACATCATAAGATGAATCAAGAAATGTCAACCATTTCTCTCTATATCCCAACCATTACTGTATTAATAAACCTGGTATATGATCATACTTATATCTTGTAGCAGAGTCTGTTCTTGACTGAGGCTGATGAGTCACTGGGGAAGGCATATCCTGGCCTCAAGTACTGCATACATTTCCAGATAATGCTGGCTTCTGTCAGCCAGGGTACAAGGTCAAAACCAGATTAATGTACCTGATGGTGGTACTGGCCTCTATACAGCTCTGTGCCTGTTACTTCTACCTTTAATTGTTTGGTATCTGCATACCCATTAATGCTCTTGAAAGAAAGATGTCACTAAGGCTCTGATGTGGTTTCATTTTTGGATTCCAGAAGAGACATTCATTCTCGTTCAACACAGTTGATTCATAATCATTCCCTAGTTTTTGCTGTGTATACGTTTATTCTGTTTATTTTGTTTTCTGGTTCACATCAACTCTGCCTATTTTTTGAAACAGATTTGAGGCAGCCAATATATGAGTATCCTTTGGGGGGAACAGAAGCAAAACAATTTCTAATGTGAACCACCTATAGCCCCAGCTTATTAATCTTCAGGACATAAAACAAACCTGCCTTATTAATTGCCCTGCCAAGATGAAGAGGCAGTACAAAATATACTGTATTATGTTGCTATCAGCTCAACTAAATATTTTAATGAATGAATTTATTGTGTTTGAATCCTGATGCTTTTTAAAGTTATGAGCATAATGAAAAAATAGAAAGGAAAAGTAATTTTGTGAATGTGATTACCTGCTCATGGGTGGTGGTAGTGACATATCACAAAGGTCATCCTTGCTGAGAGAGGTGGGGTCACCTCTGGCTTGAGTGTGGACAACTCTTGTCCTGGAGCTAAGTAATCCTAGGGCCATCTCTTTGCTATTCTTTCAGAGAAATCTGTTCAATCACATCAAATTGCCTCTTGCTTCTGATTATCTCTGAGAGCTTTCAAGAAGGTTAAGATTCTCTTTCTTGGTGACACTTCTGCCTTCTCTCCTCTCTTTCCTCAGTCTCTCTGTTGCTACTTCCCTCTCTCCCTTCCTTCCTAAAGGAACAGTAAGTGACACCTGCTATACTCACCTTCTAGCCTTTTTACTCTATTCAGAATAACCAGGCCCTCATATTCTTAACTGTCTGGAATGACTGAAAATAACTTCATATACAAAGAAGCAGTTTTACATATATGACAGCAGACAATTTTTTTTCCTGTGGGATTACGCACAATAAACTATAACATGGTGAATACTAAAATGAAAAAGAATGCCAGCTAGTAAAAGTAAGTAGTAAAGGACCCAGTTTGACTTTTCAAATTAATGTTTAAATTTCATCCATATCAGTGTCTAAAAAGAGCACTTCTAATCTCTAGATCCTATTTTGTTCAATTCTTACAATAGAAACTGAACTGCCTCATAGTAGAGCCAAATCTTACTTAAGATCAGTAGTTGCTTTCACCATTTCTTAAGTATAACCATCAAAAGTATTGGGCTACCTCTTCTCATTATTAATGATCCCCAGAAAAAATTTATTTTCATTAAAAAAAATACTAAGGAAAGTGTTATTTGAATTTTTCACATTATGTTGCTATAGCTTTTAGAGCTAGTTTAGTTCTTCTTTATCTGTTTGCCAAAAACATAAAATGATTTTTGTTTTGTTTTGTTTTGTTTTTACTGGAAGTTGAGAAAAGTACTCTAAATGCCTTCAGTGTGCAGTTTACAATGATTCATTTTAAGTAGCTGTTCTGAGGCACATACTTTCTTATTAGCATATAAAAGGTTGGCACTTTGAGACAAAAGACTCTGCGTATATTCTACAATATGTAAATCTTCAGCTTTATGTATGATTCTTTCTTTTTCTCGCTTTCTTTGAAAAGGAATGATGAAACCAAACTATAAAAATGCACATATGTGATCTGAAAATGTAGGCTTGGCCATAAACCTCCATGGCCCATAATATTAATAATATAATTTATGAAAGTTCAGTAGAACTACATTTTTATTTCAGGTTAAAGAGTTTTGTATTACTATCTATCCTAGTAATATCCGTGAGTCTTTTTATTTTTATTTTTTAGCAATTAGATGTGTGTCAGAAAAATATGATAATATTGTTAAAATCCAAATCCTATTCATACACATCAAAGGTCCATTAATTAAAAGGACCCTATTGTACTTTTATAAAATAAAAAACTATAACTAAATGTGTTGCTTTATAAAGCAAATTATAAATTAATTTCTTTAAATCTCTAAGCTTTAAATAAATAAAGTTTTAAATGAAATATGCAGAGGTTGTATATAAATTATGGGTTAGTGAACATAAAATTTTGTTTGAATATTGAATTTTTTATTTAAACAGACAACTAAGAGTTTGGTTGCCCTTCTCTTTATCAAAGTAGTTTAGAAATCACTCCATGTATTCCCTTCTATTGTCATTGAACTTAGCACCTTTCTTAAAATAAAGATTAAAATAAAGATGAGTAGATGTTAAAATATCCAGTTAACATCAAAATAAGATACATACATACAAAATATGGACTCCTAAAAGAAAGAGCTATAAGGAAAAGCAGTAACACTTACCAACATCAGTTTGAACAAAAAACATACTCTTTGAGATGTCTGCTTAAACACAGATCATCAGATTTGGGCACAGATAACCTTTAGCACAATTTCAATATCTAGTAAAGTAAATGCAATAATTTCTTTTAAAGTTCCATTTTTTATTTAAAAAATAACTTTTAATTTTAGAGTAGTTTTTGATTTATAGGGAAGAAGTGACGATAGTATACAGCTCACATATACCTGACCACCAGTTCTGCCATCACTAACAGCTTACATGATTATGATACATTCATTATAGCTAATAAACCAATATTGATATATGATTATTAACTAAAGCCCATAGTTTATTCAAATTTTCTTCCTTGTCATCTAATGTATTTTTCTGTTCCAGGATTCCACCTAAGATACCACGTTGCATATGGTAGTCACGTCTCCTATAACTCCTCTTGGCTGTGACCATTTCTAAGATTTTTCTTGTTTTGATGACCAAAATCAAGGTTACATATATTTCTTCATATAGTCTTCTTGAAGTTTTTTTTTATTTAAAGATTTATTTTTATTGATTTTTGACAGAGAGAAACAGAGACAGAGAGAGACAGAGAGAAGGGGAGGGCCCAGAGCAGTCTCCATAGTTGACACTAGTTTCTCCATATAGTTTCATTCCACATATGGGCCCAGGGCTGCGCAGGGCAGGAACTGGGCCGGGAGCCTCCCACATAGGTCCCGACAAGAACTGAACTGGGGGCACACCCCAGTTCAGCATGTGGGTCCTCACGGGCCAGGACCGGGATTCGATCCCTGGTCCCTGGGGCTTCAAAGTGAGGGCTCAACCCACTGAGCCATCCCAGCTTTCCCATTGAAGTTTTATAGATTATATTTATGATCCATTTTAATTAATTTTTATATAAGAATTAAGTTTATCTTCCCCTCCTCCTCCACCTCTTCCCCCTCCCTCTTCTTCTTCTTCCTCCTCCTCCTCCTTCTTCTACTTCTTCTTTCTTCTTTTTGGCACATGGACATCCAAGAGTTCCAGCATAATTTGTTAAAAAGTACTCTTTTCTCAATTAAATTGCTTTTATACCTCTGTAAAGATCAGTTGACTATATAAGAGTGAGTCTATTTCAAGGTTCTCTATTCTGTTTCATTGATCTACATTTCTGTTTTATCACTGATACCACACCTCTTGAAATAGGTTTAGTAAGTCTTAAAAGGAAGAGAAAGAGTTCTTATAAAAAATTGCATCACTTAATTATGGAAACTGTCCAGTACCAAGATCTGTTGGGTGAACTGACAAGCTGGAGACTCAGGAAAGTCAATGGTCTAGTGGCAATTTGGTTCTGAAGATTCAAGAATCAGAAAGGCCAATGGTATCATTCCCATCTGAAAGCAAGCAGGCTCAAGACCCAGAAAAAGGCCATGTTTTATTTAAAATCGAAAGGTAGGAAAAAGCCAATGTCCCAGTTGAAGGCAGTCAGAGGGGAAGAATTCTCTTGTAGTGGTCAGGGGAGGGTCAATGTTTGTGTTTTGTGTAGACCTTCACCTACTTAGATGAACACTACTTCCATTATGGATGCTGATCTATTTAACTGAGTCTGGCAATTTAAATGTTAATCTCATTCTTCACAGAAACAAGCAGTATAACATTTGATCAGATATCCAGGCAACCCACAAACCAAACACTTTTATTTTATTTTATTGCACTACCTACGACTTTCAATACAGTGATGAATAGGTGCAGTGAAATAAGACACCCTTAATCTGTTTTACCATCATAGGGAGAAAGTTATCAATTTCTTTTCTTTTTTTTTTTTTTTTAAGATTTATTTTATTGTTTTTGACAGAGAGAGACAGAGAGAGATGCAGTGAGAAGTGGGAGGGCCAGAACAGTCTCCATAGTTGTACATCATCAGGTTTCGACGTAGTTTTGTTCCACACAGGTGGTAGTCGTGGTGGTGGGGGGGGCATGCAGGGTGGGAACCGGCCAGGGGGCCTCCTGCATGGGAGGCATATGCCCCCTTGAGCTGGAGGCTAAACTGGGGGCCTCCCACATGGGAAGTTTGCGCTGGCAAGAACAAAGCTGGGGGCCATACCCCAGTTCAGCATATAGGTCTGCATGGTCAGGGAACGGAATTCAATCCTCAGATCCCAGGGCTGCAAAGTGAGTGCTTAACCCGCTGAGCTCTCCTGGCTTCCCCTAATTTCGAATTATTAAGTATAATGTCAGCTGTGTAGGCTTTTTGTGGATGTTCATTATCACTTGAAGAGTTTCTCCTCTATTCCTAAATTTCTTAAGATTTTGTTTCTTTGTGTGTGTGTGTGTGTGTATGTGTGTGTGTGTGTGTGTGTGTGTGTGTGTGTGTAGATTTTGTCAAGTCCTTTTTCTGCACCTATTGATATGATCATATGATTTTTATTTTTTAGCATGTTGATATGATAAATTACATTGTTAGATATTTGAATATTGAACCCAACTTGCATACCTAGAATGAATCTGATGTATTCAGGAGATGTAATTATTATTTTTTTTTTGCTGTATTTGTTAATATTTTATTGAAGATTTTTGCATCTATATTCATGAGCGATATTGACTTGTAGTTTCAGTTTTTTATAATAACTTTAGTTTCGATATTATAGATTCTGCCAGTTTTTACCTCACATATTTTTATACTCTTCTGTTAGGTAAATACTCATTTAGGATAGTATGGCTTACCAGAAAACAGAATCTTTTATCATCGCATAATGGCTTTCTTTATCCCTGGTAATCTTTGCTCAGAAGTTGTTCTTTTACTTTTAATCTATCTGAATCTTTATGATTAGAATAGGTTTCTTATAGATCACATAGATATGTCTTGTTAATCAGTTATTAGAGCAATTTTTATATTTTAAAACAACTTAGCAATATTTAAACTAGTAGCATTTTTAACCTAAAATAATACCTATGCAAAAAGTAGTGGTAGCCAAAATTCAGGTAAGCATATTTCGATTCTTAGATAGAATACATTTAAAGGTAAGATCCCTTTGATCTTTTAAAATTCAAATTTATTCTGTTCAATGTTCATTTTAATTCCTCTCATGGTATTTTTTTTATATAACTGGTTTTTAATATGCTTCCAAAGATATTTGGAGTGAAATCAGAATTACAATTGCTTCTAGCTGACATAAAATAATAATTTATTGAAACAATTTTCTTTGAGGTTATATTAGAAATGTAGCTAGAACTATAAGACATAATTTTATTATTTTATTAATTGTCTTCTATTGTAGATAAATGATCAGATGTTTTTACAGCTCATCAGACATTAATATAATTTAATGGGTACTTGCAGCAGACCTGTAATCAAGTGGGCAAAGTTTCAAATTCTTACTATGCCAAGTATCAGATATATGATGATATGCATATTACCTAAACTCTCTGAATTACAAATATCAACTAATATAGAATTCAAAAGCATAAACTAGGGGCTCAAAAGCATGTGATTTCTTGATAAAAACCTACCAATTATTAGCTATATCAATTAGGTTAAGTTATTTAATTTTCTCCAGTCTATTTACTTATTTGTTAAATGAGATATTACAATTGTTATAATAATTTTTAATTAAATAAATGTTACATTACATTTACTACTAAAATACAAATTAGAATATGCTTTAAAGTGATTAACATAATATAGTCTCTAAATAAAAGATATTAATTGTTCTTAATTCTGGAATTAGAAATTATTAAGATTAATATTTTTTAAGTATTTATCAACCTTATGTAGTTTTATTATTTTTTTCTTTTTCTTTACATTTTGTGTTTCTTTCACAAATATTTTCACAGGAATCCCAATCTTTAACTTGCCATAAAATTTGAGAACAAAGCAAAACAAAAACCTAAATTGTTACAAATTAGCAAAAAAAAAAAAAGACAAAAGAGTCTTTGAGTTAGGAACTACAAAGCTCTTATTAAGGGCCAAATATACAAACTATCACACATGAGTTTTGTGTCTCTTCCTACAAATGGTCTGCTATTCAGAGACTTGTAAAAATGTTTTGCCTCTTGACTGTATTCTATACAAAGGTATTGTCAAAAATCTGACATTGTTGTAGGTGGGCTGCAATAGTGAATGGTGACATGACACTAAAAGCATCTATGGCAGTGGACAAAGGCATGGGGAGGTGACTTCTAACTCTGCTTTGCTAATTTTCCTATATCTGTGTCTATATCTAATAATCTGTCATTGTTGCAGTCTCCATTTATTATACTCGCTATCTTGGCAAATCAGGACTCCATATTTTAAAGGATTATGTGTTGCCTCTACTTCTGCCCAGGAAGGAATAATTGTGAGAGGAGTTGCGCTCCCATCATAAGCATACAAAAAGAAACAAAATGTATGAAATGCTAATTTTTAGACATTACAGAAAAGACAATGCAGATTGTGACAACTGAGAAAAGGAAAATTGATGAGAATAACTCTATAATTGTCCCATTTTATAACCTGAAGACAGTTTCTAGGCCACGATGTTAGAAACCAAACAGGTCCTGGTGGCCTTTGTGTGTTGAGAAGGCAGAAATATGAGGTTGCAAGGGAAAAAGTGACTAGATTATGTGAACAAATATGTGAGAGGAAAGAGCTGTACATAGGAAAAAAAGGGGGGGGGTTGACTCTTTGAGGAGTGATCTGTGTCTGTGTGTGAGAAGAAAACTACAAAAAGTTGGGGAAAGAACCATCAAATAGACTTACTGAGAAATTTTCTCAGAACTCACACACGTCTAGGAATGTTTGGTATTTCTACTAGGCAAAGTGGGAACTTCTCATTATATACAAGGCAATTAGGTAGACTACTCGGAAAAGTATTAAGTATTCTTGCCTTAGTAGTGGAGCTAAATTAATCCCAGAATAGTCTACTCTGGGACTGTAAAAAAAAAAACCTAGCCACAAAAGGATCAAACTGATAATTATTTAATACACCACCAAAATAAATCCAATGCTCTTCAAAGGAATTAAAAATAAAAGTTAAGCAACCATAAGTGTGATTATATACATGCAGGAACAAGAAAATATAGTCCATAGCTAGGGGGGAATTCCATAAAAACAAAATGATACAGAAATGACAGAGAATTCATAGACAAGGAGCTTAACCAAGCTATTATAATAATAACTGTTATAAGTATATGAAAAGGTGTAAAGAAACACTTAAATTTGATGACGAGAAATGGAACAGATATTTAACCAACCAAATGAAACACTTAGAGATGAATAACACAATATCAAAATTAAAAATACAATAAATGTAATTGATAGATTAGCCCCTGCAGAAGAAAAATAAAATCAATGGTCTTAAAAAATACAGAAATCAAGACTTTTTATGTGAAGCACAGAAAAAGACAAAATAAAACAGACATACAGTAGCAACAAAAAGAATAGAGACTCAAAAACCTGAAGAAAAAAATCAAGTGGTCAAAAGTACATGTAATTTGAATCCCCCCAAAAAGAGTCTAAAAGATATGCAAGAAAAAAATATTTGAATAATGGTTGAAAGTTTTCTAATATAAAATCCCATAACAATAAGCTCAATATACAGCAAGCAAAATAAACACAAAGAAAATCACTCTGAAGTTTCTAGTACTTAAATAGTTGAAGATAGTGACAAAGAAAATGCTTAAAAGCTGTCAGAAAAAAATAAGACACATTATATTGAGAAAAGCAAAAGTGAGAATTATGGCTGATCTTTCATCAAAAAATACAGGGGCTAGAAAAAATAATGCTGTGCTGTCAGTCTAGAATTCTATATCTGGAGAGTATATATTCCAAACATAAAAGGGAAAAGTTTGTTGGAGAACAGAAACAGGTAAGAGAATTCATCACCAGCAGATCTGTACTGCGAAAGACATTCAAAAAGATTTTCTAAGTTGTTCAGATCAACAAAAAAGAATGAAGAATAGCAGTAATGGTGAATATGTAGATAAATATAACAGATTTTGCTTTTCATCTCTTGAAAAGATATTTGCCTGTTTAAAACAAATATAATAACTATGTGTTATGGGTTTTATAGCACATGTTGAAGGGTAAGGAGGAAATTGAAATACACTGTTGTCAGGTGTTATATATGAAGTGGAATTATGTTAAAATATAGACTGGATAGGTTAAAAATACAATTCTAAACCTAGAGCAATGACAAAATGATAAAACGATGAGGTGCGGCTGATAAAGCTAAAGCAGAGATATAATCATAAATAATCAATTCATGTAAAAGGCAGAGACAAAAATAAAATTAAATAAAATAAAAGGCCGAAAAAGCGGGAAAAAATAACAAGGAATAAATGAAACAAATAGAAAACATAGACATCAGATTGGTAATTACTGTAAGTGTAAAAATAGTGTAAATCCAGCGTGTCCAACCTGCAGCCAACGGCTCCATGTGGCCCAGCACAGCTTTGAATGTGGTCCGGTACAAATTTGTAAACTTTCTTAAAACACTATGAGATTTGTTTGCAATTTTTTTTTTCTAGCTCATCAACTCCTGCTAATGTTAGTGTGTTTTATGTGTGGCCCAAGACAATTCTCCTTCTTCCAATGTGGCCCAGGGAAGACAAAATGTTGAACTTTCCTGGTCTAAATACTACAATAAAAACACAGAGGTTGTTCCCATTGGATAAAGTACCAAGATCGAATTTTATGCTAAGTGACAAAACCAGACACAAAATATTATATAATCTCTGATTTAATTTTATAAAGTTCTATAAACAGTAAAATTTTAGTGACAGGAAACACATTCTTTGCCAGGGACTGGGAGTGAGTGAAGAAAACGGATTTTAATTGAGTTTGGGGATATTTGGGGGTGATGTAACTCTTCTATATTGTGATTTTAAGATTGATAATGAGGGAAGTCGGGATGGCTCAGCGGTTTGAGAGCTCGCTTTGCAGCCCTGGGGACCAAGGATCGAATCCTGGCCCCGGCCCATGTGGTCCCATATGCTGAACTGTGGAGTGCCTCCGGTTCGGTTCTCACCGGGGTGAGACTCCAGCCCAGTTCCTTCCCTGTGCAGCCTGTGCCAACCTGTGGAATGAAACTGTGTAGAAAAATCAATGATGCACAACTATGGAGACTCTTCTGGGCCCTCCCTCTTCTCTCTGTCTCTGTATCTCTCTCTTTCTGTCAAAAACAGTAAAAATAAATCTTAAAAAATAAAAGATTGATAATGAAACACCACATTTGTTAAAACTCATCAAACAGAGCACTTAAAATGGGCAAATTTTGGTGTATGAAATTTATAATTCAATAAAAATGAATTAAAGAGTTTATGAGCATTCATATTTGGAAATCAGGAATGGTTTCCAAGAGGCCTTCATTTCTGTTAGGTTCTTTTAGTTTTCAGATTTTAATATTGAGTCATGGATTTTACAGAGGATGAAGAAATTATCAAAGTATTTAGCTTATATAGGTATTCAATAATTTATTCTTAAAATCTAGATACCTAAAGAAAGCAAATTTGAAGGGGGAGTGGGGTTTAGTCACTACTAACACAATCTATTTTCTAAACCTAAAATGTCTTGAATATATGGCCTCTGAAATGATCATTTCTTTCTTTCTTTTCCCAAAATTATGCACCCCCCTGTATAGCTAGCAGGATAAAATGAATGGCTGCTCTATTCCAGAAAATGGTCACAATGAGATTCAAAACCATTGCATACTTGAACAAGATATTTGGAAGAAGCTTCTCCATATTACACAAGACAATTAATTGACTTACTCATTTCTAGTCATTTTGCTGTTGTCTGAGAAGGAGGAGTAATTTCACAAGGATCTCTCATAATTACCAGATTATATCCTGATGCCTATAGGTTAGCATAAACTTGTGTTATGTTAATATGTTGTGTTAGCATAACTATTATATAAGTAATATAAAAATTTCTTTGAAAAAGAGAGAAACCTGTAAAAGCATAAAGGATGGATTGAGCTAGTGTTTGACTAAGCAGTGAGAGAGTATTTTAGGAACTCAAACCAAGGAATATAAATTCATATGGATGATAAAATCCAGACCCTTCGAAGCAAATGAGCTTTACTTATAGGTGGAGCTATTCAATAACATATTTTTTAGTTATTTGTTGCTTATCATGAAATTAGTGATGATGAGAAATTTGAATTTAATCCATAAAGTAATCAGAAACAGACAATGCAAACAAATCGTGCAAATGACTAGGTTCTCACTGGTAATTTAAGGTCTTGGGATTCACTTAAACTAAAATAAATTGTCAGAAGTCTCCCCCTGAGTGTCCATTAGAGCTGTATGGCAGATTTAAGGACTTGGAATAGCCTCACTCTGGACCCGGGAGGCCTGAATGTCTCTTTGATCAATTATTGTACTTCCATTAAAATATTTTACTTCACTGTGGGGGCATCTTGATTACCCTGCATCTTGCTACAGTTGTCAGATCATCTATGTCTTTTACTTTTAAAGGTTATCACTCTTCACTGCTAATTTGTCCAATGTTTAAGGAGTTCGACATGCAGCTGATACAAATTTTTCCTGCTGGACTGAGAATCGACTTTGCCTTGCGGTAAAAGACGTTAATCATAAAATATCCTAGTGAAGTTCATGGGCTACTCTCTTAACAACTTGCCTGAGAGAGTAGTAACATAAAAAGTAGCCTGGATGGCTCAGCTATTTTGACAACTTTTTATAGTAGGAGTGCTTTATATATGCTGTAACACGAGTACTATATTGTGACTTTGTAGTAGTCCTGTGTTGAAATGGATGGTCTGCTTGGAAAATGGTTCTTCACCACCAAAAAGAAAAAATGTTAACTATTAGAAATCTTTGTTCTTCAAGTATTCACCGGGCCAGCTATGAAAAAGTCACATTATGCAATAAAGTGAATGCTTACTTCTCTACATTAGAAGGAAGTTATAAAAATTAATTATAAGACATTTGATCTCCTGAAATCTATATGTAGGATGACTCTCATAATAGTACATTTAGTAATAGTTAAATGAAAGCCTTTTATATTGTTATTTTGTGTATTCACCTTTATTTTTACTTTGTAGTTTTTTGTTTATTTTACATTTTTAAAATAATATTTCTCTATAGGCTTTAATGTTCAATGTATTTAAACAACTTTGGAACATTGTAAATTTGTACTCATTTGTTCAGAAGCTAAGTTAGTGGAATATACTCTAATACAGAAAGAATATCAGGCTATCATCTTTGTCTTGCAAATTAGAAGCATACAAACATAAGAGCCTTGGAGGAAAATTCTTGTACCAGCCTATAAGCAGTCAATTGACATAGATCTGCATTGGTTATAGAAGTCAAATTTTATGTATACTTGTATTACACTATTTTAAATAGCATCAGGTATACTCAACAAAAACTTACAATCATAATAATGCTATATTGCTAAAGAGAATGGTATTGGTAAGAGATGAGATATTCATAATTATTCCAAAAGTAAAATCAAGAAAGGGGATAAATTTTTCAACCTAAACTAACTACCATTACAAGTTACTAAAGGAAGTGAATAATTTTTGAAGAATTCAACATGATGTACAAGTATCACAGTGTATATTAATGTCAATTTAATAGCTGCATTCATAACAGTTAGTTCTTATGTGTACCTTGAGCTTGAGGTATGCTCAATTAATTAAACAATTACATAATTGTTTAATTTGGACAATTTGTGAATACTCGTTAACCATTGCATTAAAAACCTATAAGAGGCTGTTTATGGATGACCTTCATCACTTTCTAACTCAATATTATCTCAAATTAGACCTGAATCTCAAAAACAAACAAACAAGCGAAGAAGAAGGAGAAGAGGAGAAGAAGGAGAAGAAGTAGAAGAAGTAAAAGAAGGAGAAGAAGGAGAAGAAGGAGAAGAAAAGAGAAAAAAGAAAATAGTTATAATCCTTAGGTATTTCCATAATGAAAGATGAATTTAATGTGAAGGGGTAACAGATTAATTGAACCAGTATCTTGCTTCTCCGAGAAAGAAATCAAATACTAAATACTATTTATTTATATATTACTCAAAACGTGGGAAAGAAAAAAAGAAGGAAAACCTGCCCAGCCAAAGATAGTATCATCATAATCAAAATTTAATTCCTTAAGGTGAAGTTGTATTTGTGTGTTTAAGCTATTAATCTCAAATGTTGATACACATTTATATAAAGTGACCTGTTTTTTATTTTCTACAATGTTTTAAATTCATTTTTGACATACTTTCTTTTTGTTCTTGCCCTCCATGCTCTCTCCCATGCTCACACAGAGTATTAACAATAGAGGGTTGGGTATTTAGGTATTATCTTGCTTTCCTAAGGAGGCCGTAACAATGACATTCTACCAGGTAGCTTAAAACTACAGAAATTACTCTATCATGGCTATGGAGGCCAGAAGACTCATATTCAAGTGTTGGCAGGGCTGTTTTCTTCCGGAAATTCTGAAAGAACCTTTTTTTAAAAATATATATGTTTATTTATTTATTTTTGACAGAGAGAGAGAGAGAAAGAGAGAGAGAGAGAGAGAGAGAGAGACATAGAGAGAACTGAACTGGGGGAGCTCCCAGTTCAGCATATGGGTCCGCATGGGCCGGGGCCGGGATTCGATCCCCAGTCCCCGGCGCTGCAAAGTGAGCGCTTAACCCACTGAGCCATCCCGGCTTCCCCAAGAACCTTTTTTAAATGAATCTTTCATAGCTTCAGGTGATCACCAGCAATCCCTGTTGTTTTATGGCTTGTAGAAACATCACTTCAATCTCAGTCCCCATCTTCACAAAGTATTGTCCCTGTGTGTGTCTGTGTCTCTTCTTACAAGGATTCTAGTCACAATGTATTAAAAACCTTATTTGCAAATAATGTCACATTTAAATGTACTGGGGACTAGGACTTCAATGTATCTTTATGTGGGACACAATTCAACCCAAAACAGGTGTTTATAGAGCTTGGATACCTCATACATTTACAGTTTCTCCGTCTTTTTTCACACAAGACTATTTCATGGAGGTCCTTCAAAGACAATTATTATAGCTCTAAATACATGTTAAAGTCTGTTTAATTTTAATTCTCCTATAATTTTATACAAATTTTTGTGTAATTACTTAATAGAAAATATATATTTTATTTTCTTAAGTAGTAATTCTTATCTAATCCATAGTGTGGGAGCATGATAATTTGTTCACCTGTCCACCACTGCCATTTGCTTGTTCTCCAGGTTTTTGTCACTACAAAGCAAACTTGAATAAGCCTCTTAGTACCTATGGTCTTACCAATTGTTCCTTCTCTGTCTATTTAATAGAGTCCCAGGTGTAGGATCAAAAGGAATATTTTTAAAACTTCCCAGTGTTAGTAGATTGGCTTCCAAAGAGCGACAATGTCTCTTTCCACAGAGGTAAACAAGTATCTCTTTCCTTTCAAGTCTACTAAAATGGGTATTGAAACAAACAAATCTTTTAATGTGATGGATTTTAAGTGATATCATTGCTTTAATTTACATCTCCTTGCTTATGGGCTTGACCATATGTTCACCCCTTTTTTGGTATTTGAATTCCTTTTCTATTGTGATGTATGCCTTTCCCCTGTTAATTCACATTAACCTGTTGGATTATAACTATAATTAACTGTTATTAGCATCTGTATTTTAAGATTTTTCTCAAAATCTATCATTTGCTAATTGACTTGCCATGTAACATTTTATAACTTTATATAATCAAGTATAAACTATCTTTCTTTTTTGGTTCTGGGTTGATAATTTTGGGTGAGAAACTTTCCCCAGGAGCAGCTGGCTTTTTAATTTCTTAAAACAATTGCTGTGAACACTTTACTTGTCATTCTGGCTGTGCTTCCTTCTCATAATAATAGAACTTCTCGATTTTTATTGTGCCAATGACAAGCTTCTTGTATCCTTGATATTCAACTCTGTTACATAGAATGTGAGCAGAATGAAGTTATGTCTTAAGTTTCTTCCTCCACTCTGACTGAAACGCTTGTGAGTTATTTTGGACCATGAGGATATGGGCAATAATCAATGACTGAAATGTAACTAGATGGAAAAAGATGTGTGTGTGTGTGTGTTTGTTTGTGTGTGTGTTTGTAGTGGTGGTGGGGGGAGGGGTGTTGACAACATGGAGCCACTATATGTACTGCAGTTTGCTACGGGAGACAAACTGTCTATATTGTTTAATCCATTGATATTTGCGGACTTAGTTATAGCAGCCACCACTATATCAGAAATAGTAGAAGAAACTCATGTGTTCTTTCCACATTTGGAAACAGTGTCAACTGTTGCGAAGGATCTTTGAAGAGAGCAGCATTATTTGGGGTTCCATTCACACTAAAAAATTGATTTGCCTGCATAATTGTCTGTTTAAAAATGTAAGATATTTGTTCCATTATTTCTCAGCATACTATATAGTGATTCAT
Source organism: Craseonycteris thonglongyai (assembly GCA_004027555.1). Classification (NCBI taxonomy): domain Eukaryota; kingdom Metazoa; phylum Chordata; class Mammalia; order Chiroptera; family Craseonycteridae; genus Craseonycteris; species Craseonycteris thonglongyai. The sequence continues at coordinate 34,246 of PVKE010008709.1, forward strand.
TAATATCTTTGTGTTTACTCAGGAACCTAGTAACTATTGTCCTAATGCAATGCTAATAGGCCAAAGAAGTTCAAATAATCATTTTATAGATATGAGTTTTAGACTCAAAACTGAGTTTGACATTTTCAATGGTGGGTGTGAGATTTCCAGAGGCAGTGGGGACAACTGGGTGTTCCAGGCCTGTTTGCTTTCTTTAATAATGGCATGTACTAGACTTAGCAAGAACACCCCAAGTTCTCTCAGTGAACATATCTTCACACATTTAAAAAAATTATTTGATCTAAAAAATATTTTTATCCTCTTAAGTAGTAATTTTGATCAATGCCATTCTTATCAATATCAACCTTCTTTTATACTGATTTAATTTAACTTAATAAAAGTTTAATTGGAGCAATAAAGTTCAACATGGTCATAGTCGGTATTTATCTTCTTTTTTTTTTTCCTTTCATTAATGTATCTTTCTCATCTTAATCTGTACATTTTGGCTCTTTCTAGGTTGTAACTTCAGTTGCCTCCCTCTATATTCTCATCCCTCTCCACATTTCCGTTTAAATAAATATCCTTTCTCACTGTTTCCAAGATCCAGAGTTGGACTTGTTTCTCCCCTACACAAGTGAAAACTCTTTCCCAATTCTTCTGGTATTGGCCTATGAAAAGGAAACATTCTGTTACAACCTCAACTTTCTCAGAAATTCTGAAGAAAAACTTTTTTTTTTTTTTTTTTTTTACTTACCCAGAGGAGATAGATTGGCTTATTCATGACCACCTCCAAGGCTAGATTAGGTCAACTTCTAGTCCTTTCTCTGGAGTTCTCATCTCGCATGCAGGATGGAAGGGCTGTTATCCATTCTACCCTATTGACTCATATGAATAAAAGCTTGGAATGTGGTTTTCTAAGGCAGACAGTAATCTTTCTGTATGTCTTCTTGGCAAAAATGTCTATTCAGATCCTCTGCCCATATTTTAATTAGATTTCTTTTTCTTTTCTTTTCTTTTTTGCTATTGAGTTGTGTGAGTTCTTTATACATGTGGGTATTAACCCCTTATGATATATATGATTTGAAAATATTTTCTTCCATTCAGTAGGTTGATGAGTTTTTTTTTAAATGGTTTTCTTTTGTGTACAGAAGCTTTTTAATTTGACTTAGTCCCACTAGTTTTGTTTAGCTTTGTTGCTGTTGTTGCCTTTACTTTTGGTGTCAAATTGATAATATTAGTATAATTACCAAGACCAGGAGTTTTCCCCTGATGTTTTCTTTTAGTTTTATGGATTTACACTCAAATCTTCAATCCCTTTAAGATGATTTTTGTATATGGCATAAGTTAGGGGTCCAGGTTCATTCTTTTCCATATGGATATCCAGTTATCTTAACACCATTTATTGAAAAGAGTATCCTCTTTCCATTGTGTATTATTGGTGCCTTTGGTGAAAATGTGTTGGTCTCATATGCATTAGTATATTTCTGGTCTCTTGATTTTGTTCTATTGATTTATGTGTCTGTTTTTATGCAACTACCATCAGGTTTTGATTACAATAGCTTTGTAATATAATTTGAAATCAGGAATGTGATGCTGCCAACTTTTTTCTTCTTGTTCATGTTTGCTTTAGCTGTTTGGGGTCATTTGTGATTCCATAGGTACATGAAAAAATGCATACCACCACTGACCATTAAGAAAATGCAAATCTAAACCACAATGAAATATCACTTCACATCTGTTAGAATGGCTCTCCTCAAAAAGACCAGAGATAACAATTGTTGGCAATGATGTAAGGAAAAGGGAGCTCTTGAGCACTGTTGGTGGGAATATAAATTGACACGGCTGTTATGGAAAGCAATATGAACATTCCTTAAATTTTTTTTAAATAGAATTACTATATGATTCAGCAATCCTATTTCTGGATATGTATCCAAGAGAAATAAAATCACTGTTTTAAAGAGATAGCTGTGCTTCCATGTTAATTGCAGCATTATACAAAGTAGCCAAGACCATGAAAGAAACCTAAATTGATAGATAAATATTTTAAAAGAACATACAAACACACATACACAGACAAACACTATTTGCTGAACAAAATAAAATCCTAAATTTTGCAACAACATGGATGAATCTGAAGGACATCATTGCAAGTGAAATTAGCCAGATACAGAAAGACAAATATCACATGAACTCACTTACATATGGATTCTTAAAGTCAAATTCATAGTAACAGAGAGTATAATGGTGATTACTAGAAGAGTGGTGGAAGAAAAAAATATTGATTAAAGGGTACAAACTTTCAGTTATAAGATGACTAATTCTTGGATACCTACTACTGTACCGCATGGTGGATATAGTTATTTAAAATGTACTGTATACTTGAACTTTAGTAAGAGAGTAGACCTCAGTTGTTCTCACTACACACACACACACACACACACACACACACACACACACAGAAACAGTAACTAAATTAGGCGAAGGTTATATAATTAACTTGATTATGGTAATCATTTCAAAGTGGATTCACATATCAAAAAAATCACATTGTATACCCTAAATACATACAAGTTTTATTTGTCAAATATACCTCAATACAGCTGGAGATAACATATACTCATTTGTCTTTCCCACCAATATTTAGTTAGTGCCTACACTGTATTAATCATTGTTCATGAGTTTAAACCAAGTGCTATATTCTAAAACTCTTATAGATATAATTTTTCCCCCACAATCTGTTCTAGATCAATAATTTTGTAAAATACAGTGAATATATTCTCAGTTTTTGTAACATTATCAATTTGCTATTTAGGTTTCTAATATTGATACTCAGTGTCCATTCTTTTGTTTGTGAACAGCAATAAAAATTTTACAGAAAGTCAGTCTTCAGTACACACTTCAAGTGGTACAGTAAGAGAAATGTAAAACAATAGTAAAAGTTCTGAATTCCACTTCATTGGAGTAAACAAATACAGTAAAATGTAACATAAATACCGTGGGATGTCAAGAAACTCTTAAATAGTATACAAAATAAGTAGGTTTAGATTGTATTGACAGAAACCAAGTATAGAAGCATGAAAAAAATCTCTGAGGGTTCAAGAACAGACTTAGTAATAATGGTTTCCTCCAAGAATTAAGACTGAATAAAGTGTGGAGAGGTATAGAGAGAATGTAACAATTCTTTTCACTTTTAACCTTTAAATTAAAAAAATGTTGTGCATATAATACTTATTCAAGTTAATGAACTGTAAAACTACAATTTAAATATACAATAGAGGTACACAAATGTAAACTTTTTAGTAAAAACATAATAATAAATATTCTTCAAACCCCTTTTAAAATATTAATAATTTTAGTTATAATATTTTCCTTAATGCATTTAATTTCTCTTTTGCTTATTTGTCTTATGTCTAACCTACTACTTCTGTATCTCTCTCTCTCTCTATCTATCTATCTATATATATATATTCCAGTTGTTCTGCCATTAATTTTAATTTTCACTTTAAAAGAAGGTGGTTTACATTATATATTCTAGGCACTTGTGAAATACATTTCTTTGGGGACAATACATCTATCCAAATAAATGATTAAAGGATTGAAGGGGGTGAGATTTGAGTATGGCTGTTTCTCGTGTTTCAGTCTGATAGCCTAATCATGTGTACACCACATGCGAAGGTCACCTTGTACATGGATGAGGATAAGAAGCTTTCAAAGGGAAATTCCAATGCTTATAATTCAGCTTTTCCTGTTATGACGACTTTCAGACATTTGAGCATACTTTTCCTGAGTGTTATAGTCTGAGAAGCTAAGAAACATGAATAATAAGGAAATCAGTTAAGAAAGCATTGTGTCATACTTTAGGTCATGTTACCCTGAAGATTCACAAGAATTAACTTGGCCCAGTCAATATCGATGTCATGTTTGAATACTTTGAAAATAGGCATGTATCACAAGAGTATAAACACAAATGAAGGCACTGGTTGTGTTGCACTTCTTTACCTTTAATTTATAACTAAATTCATTAACTAATTCACTCAACAGACCATTCTAGAATTGAACTTCTATTTGTAAGACATGATTCATGGTGCCATATGTTGGAAGTGTAACCACACAGGTAACTAAAAGTAGGTTCCTACCTACAAGTTAATTCAGGAGGAGAGATACATCAGGTGGAAAAGTGTTCATAATACAAGGTAGAATATCACATGGGCCACAACAGATGTATCAAGAAATCTAAAAAAAAATGTAGAGTAAGAAAATATCAGAGCTTCAGGGTGAGTTTCACTAAGAATTTCATCCAAACAGCAAATTCCTACTGTCAGAGAAGTGTGTCCAGCTCCATATTCTTCAGAGACAAGAGATTTCATTTTATTAAATTATTTTCATAAAATGTCACCAGCTCCTTCATGGGAACAGGCTGTTCTAAAGTAAGTCATGAACCATATGACTTCAGTCATATGTGGGATATAAAACTGAAAGCAACAAATGAACAAGATAAACTAATAAAAACTCATAGACACAGACAACAGTTTAGTGGTTACCACGGAGTAAGTGGGGAGGGGAATGGTAGAGGATAATAAAGGTGTCAAATACACGGTGATGAAAGGAGATTTGACTTTGGGTGGTAAAGGCACAATACAATATATAGATGATGTATTATGGAATTGTACATTTGAAACCTATATCATTTTCCTAACCAATGTCACTCCAATAAATTTAATAAAAATTAAAAAATAATAATCACAAAATAATCTTAGCACCATCACAGGGTTATTAGATGCTGAAGAGTCTGGGTTAGTTACAAGCTCCTTCCATTGAGTCAGCTCACGCCTTGGAAGGTGAGCCCTCGTGTTTGCCAAGCACATACACAAGAAGCAGCTTCGTACTGAACGTTGAGTGAGAAGTCTACTGAAGTTAGACATGCTTAGATTCAAGCCCTACTCTGAAATTTACTAGCTGTGTGACTTAAATGAATTACTTTACCCTTCACACTACTGATTGTTCACTTTTAAAATGAACATTAGGAAGCATATGATATGTATATGCCTGGAGGAGAGTAAGTGTCCAATACATTTTACCTATTATAAAGATAATAGTATCATTGTTATTTAGCTGCTAAGCACGAAGCCTTCATAATTAAGGCCATTCCCTTTGCCTAGAAATATTAATATCTCTATTGATTTTTCACACACCCAAGTCCACTCCATGTTTACAATCCTGTGTAAGTCCAAACTTATATTTCCTGCAAAGAATAGTTCTGGTCCTCAGCTTAGATGCTTATTTTGTCAAATGTAAATTTGTTTTTAGTAAAGTTAGAGAGTTAGTAACTTAAAAAGATGCTAAGATTAACCCATGTCAGTTATTTCTAGCACCATAATTAAAATATGATAAAGACATAATTAATATTGGAAGAACAGTTAGGCTACTGATGTTCAAACAGTGGCTCGATCACTTACAAGGTATGTCATTTGGGCAATTTATTTTACCTCCCCAAATCTTAATTTCATTATCTGGGAGAAAAAAAGAAATGTTATACCTTATATTTCATAAGTTTGAACTTCTTAATCTGTAATCAGTTTTTTTCAACTTTCTGAAACATACTTGTGGGGCTGCTGGTATAGCTCAGCAGTTGAGTGCTTGCCTCACAATCACAAGGTCTAGGTTTGATTCCCAGCCCTGGACCTTGCAACCCCATATGTTGAACAGTGGTGCAACTGGTAACTGCCAGATGGCTCAGCATCAAAAGATTCTCACTTTCCATGTGGGAGACCTGCATTTGGTTTCTGCCCCACACAGCTCCACATCCACCTGTGTGGAATGAAACCACATCGTAATTAACGATGTACAACTATGGAGACTGCTCTGGGCCCTCTCCACTTCTCTCTCTCACTTTCCCTCAAACAATAAAAGTTAAAAAATTTTTTTTTAATGAATAAAAAAGTAGAAAACATGCTGTGGCATCAGTGGTGATGATACCAATGTCATCAATACAATCAATTCTACCTTCAAGTTACACCAGGACCAGTTACTTTTGGAATGGTGATTTGATTATAGTAGATTCTCACTGTACATTTTAAGCTTTATCTGATTAGGAAAATCTTTATTAAAATTTTACTTAATATTTACTGGCTCTGCAGTCAGGCAGGCTGGACTTGAATCTTGGCCGGTGATTCACTATCTCATAACTCTCAGAGTTTTATTCAAAAAGGAGATGATTCCAGAGAGCTATCTGATGATTGGTTTTCTCAGCAGTTTCTGAAAGTATCATGGCACTGATTCAATGTACATTAAAATTTGCCATTTGTCTTTCCCAGAGAGTGGAGATTAGGTATGTTGAAAAGAAAGGAGCAGTAATAATAGATAAACAGCATTACTAATCTAACAGTGAGCCAGGAATTTGACAGCGTAGCTATATAAAAATGAGTCTTATCTAACTAAACATGGGTGGTTGCATGCCTGAGCAGTTTCTAATCACAGCCATCACCTTCAAAGGAATATAAATCTCTAAGCACTTCATAAAAAAAAAATTCGTCTTTTTACGTTGTTTTCATGAGAGTAAGGATGGATGAAAATGAATTGCCATTTAAATTTTCTTTAAGATGGAAGAAAACCTACTCATCTCTCCAATTTTGAGTGAATATATACTATATCATCACCACTTCCAATCATACAACAACTTTAGGAAAGTACTGTTAGAAGCTAAAAAGAATGTACAAGTGAGTTTCTAGGAACCTCGTCCAGGCTGCTTATCTAAAGCTACTAGATCGTACTGGAGTTGATGTTACTAGATAACTGAAAGGCTGATAGGTTCATCTTAAAGAGATTGGAGTTTTAATATCTGTATCTGATCAATCACTTATGTATTTACTCATTAACTTAATCAATTAACATTTACTGAGTGAATGTTAAGGCCCAGGTACCATACTATCTCTGTGGTAAAAAATAAATAAAAAATAAATTGCCTTTTGTTTGGTTTCCAAAGTAAAATAAAGTTTCTTCTGCAGCAGGTAGAGACTGGAAATGTCTGCATAAGAAGAATTCCACATATAAAGTAGGAATGGGAAACATGATCATGTGGCCGACTTTCTGTTTATTACATAAGTGATACATAATTAATTGCTCTGATTATTAATAACACAAAATACAAAAGTTGGGAAAGTATATAGAGTACAAATCAAACCCCTTTCAATGGCTCCCTAAAACAGTGTTCTAGCCACAATTTATACCTAGCCTTCATAATTTTTGCTGTATATTTGCATATAGTTCCTCATTCCCATGTATAAAATATATGATTCTGTATGTGTATACACATACTTATTACAGTTTCAGAGGTTTTGGAGCTTGTTTAAAATAAATCAGTTTGTGCTATGTTTACTTCATATCTATATTTCGGAGATTTTTTTCCAAGTTGGCATATTTAGCCATACGTTTTTCTTTTAGCTAAAGCATGAAAGACTAGTGTAGAAAGGTTTGCTTGAAAATTAATCATTAATATTAACCTATAAGATGGATGTCATGAATATCAATTTATTTATAAAAAAAATGAGGCTAGAAAGGCAAAGAATGATTTTCCCATTGTCGTACTGGGGTTTGGATATGAATTGAAGTCTTTTTGTGTCTTGTTTTTGTTTGCTTAAATTTTATTCACTACCTCATTTAAAAAAATTTGGAGAGAGAGAAATGTTATAATTTGTGCATGTGCAAAACGAGGTGGGCTTTGTCAAATGAAGCAATATTGCTTAAATAAGAATGTTCTGCTTTGGGTTGCATAACTTTTAAGCAACCTTATTTGATCAACTTGGGTTTATTTCTGGTATTTGTTTTACTTCAAAAACAAAAAAACCTCTACATTTATTATCAAGCAAGAGTGCAGAACTGTAGCAGAGTTCCTGTGAAGAGGACGAACGGGATACAAACAAAACAAGAGGGGACTCAAGCTAAAGATCTCATCTTTGTGGGTTCCCCTAAAGGGGTACTAAGGTAAACACTTGGATCCACACAGTTATTTTGAAGGAGATTCCAAAACTCACCAGTGATGAGATGGGGAAAGTGAGATGGGGAATGTAAACTCAATAATGAATGCATCAGTGGCTTCTGAGTGACTGTGGCCCCATCCTTTTTGTTCACACCTTGAGTAACAACGTAAAAACTTCTTCAAAAGTGTCCCAGCAAAGATGGAGAGAATCTAAGACATTTAACCATAAGGATACCTCTATAGTTGGAAATGGCTTCCAGGTATCAATTCCCCCTTGCAGTGCTCCACTTCTGGATTGTTCTTGGCTGAGTGGCCTTTCAAGGGCATCAGATGAGAGCCAAATAGAGAACCCCATAGCAGATAACTGCAAAGGGCAGGGAACTATCCACTACTGTACCAAAATCAAGTAGGCAGACAGCCTACAGTTTAGGGTGTCAAGTCATTACTCTTATTACTCATAAGCAGTGAATAGCCAGGCATTGGTCAGAATTATAAACCAGATGGAAAATCTCAGTGGGGCTCTCCTATCTCCCCATCAATAAACTTTCTACTGCCTCCTCTCCCAACAGCTACCATCCTATACTAACTTCCACTAAGGACTTACTTGCATCTTATTGTCATCAAATACATGATGGGCATCAGCAAAAGTGATAAAGTGAGGTTAATTGATAAGCTATACTTCACAGGCACAATTAAATTTTAATCAAAAGTCTTCAAAGAAGAGGAAGGTTCATGGAAGCAAGGAAGTGACATTTTATACAGCAGATGAATGGCAAGACCATTATTCTAAGGCTGGTTTATATTCTACCTCATTTTAATGGAGACCCTAACATTGAGGAAAAAAACCCCAAAATGAATCTATCCAAGGAAAACTTATTCATTAATTTATTCATTTATGTTTTTATTTACTCAACGCTAATTTATAGAGAGCTTTGTATGTGCCAGGCATGGCTTACAATATTACAGATATTGCAAAATACAACTTAGAATAAAGCAAAGGAAGTCACAAACTCAAGAAACTTTGGCCTAAAGAAGGAATATGATTATTATGTGACAACTAAGTTTATAGTATAATTACGAATTTCCATGCGTGTCATGGAAGAAACCAACAGGGTGATGAGATAGTTACTGGATAGCTAGGATGGGTTAACATACGGTTGTGAGAAAAAAGCCTCTCTAAAGATATGATACATAAGCTGAATTCCATGGAGTGAAAAATTAGGTCCCCATGTTTCAAACTTCTGGGGAAACTAGTCATTTCATAATCTAAATCAGGGGTGTCCAATCTTTTGGCTTCCCTGGGCCACAATGGAAGAAGAATTGTCTTGGCCCACACATAAAACACACTAACACTAACGATAGCTGACGAGCTAAAAAAAATAACAATTGCAAAAAGATCTGATGTTTTGAAGAAAGTTTACGAATTTGTGAGGGGCCACATTCGAAGCCATCCTGTGCCACTAGTGGCCTGCTGGCTGTGACCTGGACCAGCTTGGGCTAAATGATTGTCACCCTTCCAGTTCTGCTACACACAATGCATAGCTATGTATGATAGCCTTGATAGAAAAGAAGAAGATTTAGAAAGGCACACGCCAGGCCCCAAAAGTAGCAAATGAAAAATCTCTGAGTTGAAAAATGATAAGTTTAGGGCTGGATACCAATCTGTACAAGAAAAACTGAAGGGAAATGGGAGTTAAAGGGAAAAGACAAGAACCAATCAGGCAGAATCTTGTAGGCTATTATAACAGGCTACAATGAAGGTGAGAAAAGAAAAAGGAAGGTATGGCAAAAGTGTGTGTGTGGTGAGGGTGTGGACAAAGGGAGGAAGAAGAAAAAATAGAAAAAATTGAACAAAAACAAGATAGTGAAGTAAAAAGTAGTAATGCTGATTAAAGAATAAAAGTACAGAGTGCAACAATTTACAAGAAATTATTAAGACGGAAAACTAAAACAGTAGAACTCATCATATTTTAGAGAATACCATAAAAACCTTAGAGGTATAAAGAGCGCACTTCTAGATATTATATAAAGAGCCATCATCTGAAAGAGAAAACTAATGAAGAACTCGGAAATGTTTATTCTGCTTTACTGAGACTGTAAGCCAAGCCCTCGTAGTAATCCTTAAGGAGACAAGTATGGGCAGGCAGTCTTACAGGATCTGTGAAGAAGATCCCAATCTTCTGTATTATATTTTATTTATATGTCAGTAACCCCAGGAGGCAGAATTTCCTAGCATGTTCATGTGTTGACTTAATTTCAAATGTGTTTAAAAGCAAAAACGGAAGCAGCCGTACAGCTGACAGGCATACACAGGTTTTGCTCTGCTGCCCACATTATCTGGAAGACTGTCATTCTTTTGTTTTTACACTTGGCATTCACAGTGTACAGTACCATTTGTTTAGTTGAGGAGAAATTCCAGTGTTATGTTGAAGCAGGTTATAATCAGCTATACAATTTGAGATGCATGTAATTTAATGGCCAAAGACATTAGAGTTCTTGGATATATTTGCTATTTGTAGTGGTGCTAGGGACAAGATAAGGATTTAATTCAGTTCTCACCATCTGAAAGGTGTCAACCTTTGTTACACTTTCTTAAATTTCTTTGTGCATAAATATTAAGAAGAAATAACTTTGCCTGGAGTTTGGCCTGTTATCTCATTGGGCTTCATGTTTGATTTACTGGACAAAATATTACATTGAGGTGGCACCCACCACTGTGTGCGTGAGAGCAAAACACATGAGAGCAGCTCTTGCCAAGAGCCACTGGGCTTGGCCCTGGCTGTGTTGGTTATAAAGAGTTTTAATATCACAGACCAACTGTGTAGTATCTGAAGAATTGGGATGCATAGCGAGAGAAGGGCCTGACCCCAGGTAAAACAGAATGGGTAGTGCGTCTCCATGACTAGCATACACTTGGTCTTATATCAAGGTCAATGCTAGTAACCAGACTGCTTTCTGGAGGAACATCGCATGTCCACTTAAAATTGGAAAGCATGTCCGTGTTAAACACTCTTATTACTTCGTCACATCAGAAAGTAAAGCTCCAGATTCTACAGAATCCCATATCCATAGTAGCATCAGTTTCTTTTTCATTTTTTCCCATGCAATCATTTATTTGATATCAAATGTAAAATAATAATAATTAAAAAAAGATTATTCTTTAAAAATTTTTAAAAATTATTTATTCAACAAATATTTATGATGCACATGCTTTGTAGTAATATTAGACACCATAGAATTCTCTGAGAAATTCCCTCCATCAGAGCAGCCAGGTCCAGCAGCTGACCCAGAGTTATGTCAAATGTTTAATAGCATCATAGTCCTAGGGGTACCGGGAGAGGGTTAGGGAGGATTTCTCACCGCTCATAATATCAGAAAACAAGATGTACAACAATGCGTGAGACCTAACTGTCTGCACAGCCTGGGTACCTGCAGTTAGATAATGTGGTTTTGTCTGGTTGTTGAACGAGATAATTTAAAATGCTGAGTAGGCAGAAAAGCTTAGGCATGTTCTTGGCAAGGTGCTTTGGTTCTTAGAGCAACCTGGGTTTATTGTGTTAGCTATGAATCCTCTTGTTTGAAATACTGGCCTTTGAATAAAGAATGATCTTTATGATGATGCCCTGGGAAAATAATGGGTGATCAGGCCACTTGTTTTTAAATATAAAGCATGCAGTACCTGCAACTAGATATGAGCTGTGTGGACGCTGAACTCTACAGGAGATTCTATGGGTTTAGTCAGAATGTCATAAAGCTGGGGTTGAACTTTCTTATACAAATACCAGTATGCCCACAGCTATAGCTGTGTCTAGTTATTTATCAATTTAGTGAATGTACATATATTAATAACAGATATGAGGTAATAACTTGTTTTTATTTGATTTGCATTTCATATGATTAGTGATGTTGAGCATCTTTTCATGTGCCTGTTGGCCATTTGAGTAGTTCTTCTGTCCATTTTTAATTGGATTGTGTGCTATTTGTTGTTAATTCTTTATATATTTTGGACATTATGCCTTATCTTACGTGTATATGGTTTGCAAAAATCTCCTTTTATTCCATAGGCTGCCATTTCATTTTGTTGGTTGTTTCTTTTGCTGGGCAGAAGCTTTTGAGTTTGACATAGTTCTCTTTGTTGATATTAACTTTTATTGTTTGTGCTTTTTGTGTTGTGTCTAAAAAATATCATTATTAAGACCAATATCAATGAGTTTCTTTCCTGTATTTTCTTCTAAGAGTTCTATGTTATCACGTCTTATGTTTGAATCTTTGATCCATCTTGAGTTAATTTTTATGAGTGGTGTGAGATAGGGGTTCAATTTTATTGTTCTGTTTGTGTTTTTCCAGATTTTCTGATATAATTTGTTGAAAAGACTATCCTTTCTCATTGTGCATTCTTGTTTTGTTTTGTTTTTGTCAAGTATTAGTTGAATATAATTTAATTCTTGACTATTCTGTCCCATTAGTGTATGTATAACTTGTATTTTTTAATTAATTAATTAATTAATTTGAGAGAGAGAGAGAGAGAGAGATTTGACAGAGAGAAGGGGGAGGGCCCAGAGCAGTCTCCATAGCTGTATTAGTTTTTTTAAAGATTTATTTTTATTGTTTTTGACAGAGAGAGAGATACAGAGACAGAGAGAAGGGGGAGGGCCCAGAACAGTCTCCATAGTTGCACATCATTGGTTTTTCCACATAGTTTCATTCCACAGGT
>PVKE010008710.1:0-40978 GCA_004027555.1 Craseonycteris thonglongyai
ACCCCCCCCCCCCCCCCCCCCCCCCCCCCCCCCCGGTCAATGGTCAATGGTGTCCCGCTTTACCAATGTTAAAATCTGGTCACCTTATCTTAGCTGGGATCTTTACAAGATGGCTCCAGCCCAGCTATCCTCTCTGAGTCTCCTTGGCCTGTGGGGACCATGCACTCTTGCCCAGCAGTCCGCAGGCAGGCAGCTTGCCCCAGCAGCAGGGTTTGCTCCTCACAGCACTTCCACCTTCCTCAAACTTAAGGACCCTTAGTAAATTTCCCCCACACCTTTTGCTCCATTCTTAAAGCCATGGCATGAGCTCTCAGCCAGAGCATCAGAATGCAGTCCCCCATCTGGCAAGTACCCACTCCCCAAATAGGGTTAAATTTAGGAACGGGACTGAGGAGCATACCCACACCATTGAGAACAGCCAACCCCAGACCACTGTACTCCAAGACCGCTGGTGACCTCAGAGTCCCAGAACTCAGGTTGGGCCACCCAACTCACCAGTCCTGCCAATGTGGCTCTAGCACTTCTCGTCAAGATGTTATTCAAGATCTGAACTGACCCTCCCCCAGCCTTTTAATAACTGCTAACATTTATTGAGGACCTACTAACTGATTGTATCAGAAAAACTGCTTTGCAAGGATTCCTTCAGTCAGTGCTCACATGGCCCTGTACATAGGTATTATTGCTGCAAACTCCTTTATAGATGAAGACACGGAGCCTTAGAACATCTGCAGAAGATTCCAAGGGATTACACACCTGCTAAGAAGTGAAGTTAAAGTAAGGTGACCAGATTTTAACATTGGTAAAGCGGGACACCATTGACCGGGGGTGGGGAGGGGGTTCTTGATTAAAAATGGTCTATCTCCCGCCATTCCCTAGCTTGTCGTGCATTCTTTCCAAAAATCGGGACTTTTTAAAAATGCCGCAGGACGCGAGACAAATTGTTAAAAATTGGGACTGTCCCGCCAAAAGCGGGACGTCTGGTCACCTTAAGTTAAAGCCCATGACCTCAGAGCCTTCAGCTCTGAAACCTCTGATGTCAGCCCCCAGCCGTAGGCTCCCTTTGCCCCAAGACACCAAACAATTCATTGCAGAGTAAATGGTCTAATGCAAGGCTGACCAGATGTACCATTTTCAATGGAACAGAAAACAATGGTACTGTTCCATTTCAAATGGTCAGACTAGCCCCACCGGGCTGAATTCAAGGTGTCAGTAGGCTGACCATAGCATTGTTTGAAATGGGACAGTACTGTTGTTTTCTGTCCTGTTTAAATGGGACATCTGGTTAGCCTATTTAATGCCTATATTTCTCCCCTCCCCCTTGAGGTCAAGGACCTCTTATTCACTGCTGAATTTTTAATGTATAATATTGTACTGTGTATATAGCAGGTCCTCAGTAAATAGTTATACAATGAATAACTGTACTCTAAGACAAATGGGAGGGAAGTTAGCTATGCCTAAGATCCCAGAGCTAAAAGGGCTGATTGTCAGGATTTATAGCCCAGAGTCAAGTAGACATAATACCAAAAAAAGGAAATTCAGGAGAATAAAACACAAAGACCCTTGTCTTTCTGATGGCATCGATTCAACTCATTAGCTGTGGGATATGAGTTGCAGCCTCAATGCTCACCAATATTGTCCTTATCGGGAACCTGTGAGTCCTGAGGTTGTCAGAGCTGTCCTTGGCCATACAAGTGGAATCTTGGGCCAGGACATGGAGACATACAAAGCCCAGGGCCTTTTGAAGTGCAGGAAGGGATGTGGCTCATGAGAAATGTAGTTTTGTCCTCTTTAATCTTCGTGTTTCTTTCCCAGAAAGGTAATGAATGCTCTACCGGCATCTCAAAATATGTCTTTCATAGGATAAAATCTGTCTAAAAATGGGCCACTTTTCTCAAGAAAATATCATTGCTAAAGGCAACAGCATCGATCCAAGAGAGTGAAAAACAATGGCTGTGACATCCCCATTCCTAAGCAAACTTGAAAGCCAGAAAGTCAATGTCAAATCAATCCCATCCATAAACCTGAGGATGTTGCCGTGTATTTTGCAAATTAGTGAGAAAGCAGCAGAGTGTAGGCTGTGCATACACAGAGACTCCTCCTTGCTAAGACCCCGGGGCTTCAGCTAATTTGATGGGCTTTTGTCTGCTGGGTGTATCACGTGCTTCCCCTTTATTTCCACCAAGGTATTCAGTTCCCCTTTCAGATGATAACAGGCTTCCTGGGCTGCTGCAAAGAAACGACCATAGCCTTGCTCCACCGCTCCTAGCCTGCTGGCAGCAAATGCCTCCTTTTGCTTTTCCCATTGTCACCTTGGCTTCTAAGAAAAACACTGGAAGTCACCGGGCCTCATGAGGAATTATGACCCAGCAGAAAGGAAGCTCTCCGTTCTTCCCTCCAATCTGCTCAGACCTTAGTCCTGGGATCACAGAGGTCAACCACATTGTCCTCAGAGTTTATAGACAGACATGCTCACAACTGCAGTGCCACTCATTAAAAGCTGTTTTAACCACTTTCACACAGTGTTGTGGGAACATGGGAGAAGTAGCAATGAACTCTGCCTTGGAGAAAAACAGAGAAGCTCCATGGAGGAGGTGAAATCTAAGCAGTGTCCTGCTGTGGACAAGGGCAGGAAAGAGTGTCCCAGGAAGAGAAAACAACTGAGGAAAAGGCATAGAGGCATAACAATGTGGCGGTTGTCAGAGAACACACAAGAGGAAAAGAATAGATACTATAAATAAAGGTGGCCATGTCGTGTGGCTGAGCGACCTCATTGGTCACATAGGCGGTTATCAACATTGCCTACATGTCAAACCAGCCACGGATCTGATTCTTATTAGAACCACACTGTTATGGATTCATAGCATTTTCAGGGCTGAGAGGGTATTTTGAGAGAATTACAGTAATCTAT
This sequence comes from Craseonycteris thonglongyai, assembly GCA_004027555.1. NCBI lineage: Eukaryota > Metazoa > Chordata > Mammalia > Chiroptera > Craseonycteridae > Craseonycteris > Craseonycteris thonglongyai. The sequence goes on from PVKE010008710.1 coordinate 2,909, forward strand.
GCATTGTACAAATTAGGAAATTTAGGAACAGAGAGGGTAAATGACTTGCAAGGAGATCACACAGAAGTTTAGTATAGAGTCAATGACCTTGAGTTGGTGGCAGGAACACACCTGGGCTCCACAGGTGACATCACTAATTCTGAGGATTTTATTGAGCATGAAAGTTATGCTCCTAAATATAGACCATGGCGTGATTATGAGTGGTTTTTTGTTGTTTTTTTTTAATTTTTTTTTTAATCTATTTTTATTTATTTATTTATTTTTGACAGAGAGAGATGCAGAGACAGAGACAGAGAGAGAACTGAACTGGGGGAGCTCCCAGTTCAGCATATGGGTCCACACGGGCCGGGGCCGGGATTTGATCCTCGGTCCCCGGGGCTGCAAAGTGAGCGCTTAACCCACTGAGCCATCCCGGCTTCCCCATGAGTGGTTTTTATTACATTTTCAGACTTTTCTCTGTTTGCCAAAAAAAGTTCTACAATGACTATGCATTACTTATACAATCTCAAAGTGCACCTTTGTAAAGAAGGAGTCTTCTTAGTCCTTTCAGCTCTGTGGGTGTGGCTCACAGCAGTCCTCCCTAACGTGGGTTTAGCGTAACATGGAAGCACAGTCAGAATAGGTTCCCACTAAATGGGCAGGGAACCAGGAAGCCAAGTTTTTGTGAACAAATTTATCTCCACTTGGATCGTTGCTGCTTTACGTTTTAAGAGTCATTGGCTTCTAGCTGATTTCTTTCTAAAATAAGACACCTGGCTTGCTCTTCAAATAAAAAGTATATGTAGTTCATCAAGAGACTGAAAAACATTGGCTATGACATCAGTGTATTCACCAGAGGGAATTTGGTCATAGCTCTCAGAACACTTAAAACATCCCATCTGGGTACTTAGGTTATGTAATTCATCAGAGATGTGCACAGAGGTTGCTCTTAGGTCACTTGGCATAGTCCCTGGTGACCCATTTTTGGTGGAGGCAATAGAGAAGGAAGGGAAAGAGGGGTGGAGGGGGGAAATGAAAAGATTCAAAATTGCCTAAAGCAGCAAAAAGCCTAAGAACCAGAGACTGGTTAAGCTATTGTACATAACTGCCCTGTTATGGGCTACTTACATTTATGTACATGATGTGATGGAAGCAGAATGCAAACACTATGTGAATCTTGTTGTCAAGAATGTCTGGGTGTGTATATGTTCGTAAGCTCAGACACTGGATGGGAGCACCAGCCCACCGACCCTGGCGTAGTGATTTTGGGGTCCTGGATCTACAGGTGACCTTCATTTTCTTCCACACAGTTTCATATTCCCAAAGCTTCTGCAATAATCACACTACATCTCTATCATCAGCATATTCACAACACGTACTCTAAGAGAGCATGATTTAGACTGGTCACAAAAATGTCAACAACCAAAAATGAAACTTTTGGGGTGTCGCCTACAATGAGCTAAGCGTGGTGCTATGTGCTGGGGTCACAGGGAAGAGTTAGGTATGGTTCCTAAGTCCTTGAACCCCGAGTGTAGTGGAGGAGACCGATTTAGACAGGTGAATACAATGCAGCGTGATTAGGATCTCACAGGGCCAATAAGAGGGCTGCGGGAACACGAAGGGGAACCGGTCACTCAGCCTGCAGGAGGGGAACAAAAGCATCATGAAGGAGGCGATATTTGAGCTGGGTTCTGACCAAGGCGAAGGAGTTCGTCCAGAGGCCAAGGTCAAGGTAGGGCGTTTCACACAGCCAGAGCAGCGAAGCAAGGGGACAGGAAGGCAGGATCAGGAATGGGGAACAACAAGAGAGGCAGTGAGGAACAGTTCTACGTGGCTGCTCACGACTCTGCACTCCATTCTGTGGGAAAGGAGGAGCCCACAATAGAGTCTAGAAACAATCACTTCTGTGGTCATATTAGAACTGCCTCAGTCAGACTCAAGCAGAGAGCACATCTTTATCCAAACCATTTTTAGCAGTAAGTTGTCTTTTGGTTTTTGGGGTGGTTTTTTTTTCTTTAGGATGGTAAGAGTATGGGTCATTCCTTTTATTTCTATTCTCCCCTTTTTATATCTGCTGTCTTGTTGCAAAATGAGTTTCTAGATAGTCAACAAAAATTTGTCACTTCTGATGCTATCTCTTCCGGGGATCAAATAGTATTAAATCAGATGAGAAGTAGCTCTTCTGAGTGAAGATTTTCCACCAGCCAGCACACTGCAGATGCCTTGCCCAGAGGAGTCATGAATTCTTCTGGATTTGCTCCCGTGCTCAGCCACACATCGGTGCATAGATGTCCACACCCGGGCTGTGCGTGTTTGAAGCCTGTTTTTGCCAGTACCATAGCATTTCCCCATGTCGTCATCCACTCTAAAGCACTACTTCAAATGCTCCTTAGTCACCTGTGAGCAGAGGCCCCATGGCTTGCTTAAATATCCCCCACCTTTGGACTTGTCATTTGCTCCGAATGTCCTAAATTAAGGCTTCCATGAAGCTCTTTATATGTCCACTTATTTCCTTGGAATCGGTAACTAGAAATGAGAATCTGTGCTAGGGGTGAATGGAATCGATCCCAGAGCAGATAGAGTATAGACATTTTTAAGACTCATCATACTTATGTCCAAGTTGCTTTCTGCGTGGGGTGTTTCCATTCACTCTCTGTGGAATATGGTTTTTAGCTGTTGCTCTATTTCATGGCAACTGGCCTGGATTTTAGTTCTATATCTGTCAACTGGGGGCAAGTCTCTCTTCTTTTCTGGCCCTCAGTTTCCTCAACTGAGGGAGGAGAGGTTTTATAGTTAAAATATGTGTTTCTATTCTCTATGACTAATAAATTTGGAATTAAAAGAGTCTATGCTTTTAGTTTGTGCTGTTGCACTTGAAAAGGGCATTATTTTCAGCCTCCCTCCTTAGGCTTCAATTTTTTAAGGTGAAACCAGGCATGAGACAAATCTATACAGCATTTCTCCCACATACACACATACAAATCGCATTTTCTGCCAGATTTAAAATGCAACAGCTACAAAGCAGTGCCTATTATTTGAGTCAACATGATGCCCTTACCCTGAAGCCTGGTCACCATTATATACAATTTATGACTCCAACCCAGAAACCAGACAAAGAGAAAATGAACACAGACTGGAAGTGTCCGTGGTAATGAAATCGCTTTTCAGTTTCATGTCCCTACGAGTTCATGCTCATTTTCATCTCTCGATTTCTTCCCAAATTTGTTACCCCAGTGACTGACGCTCCAATTACAATTTCCTTCCCTCGCTTGCTCCCATGTTATCCAATAAATGTCATGGCCTTTCGCTGCGCTGCGCATTTATTTTCCAATTACTGTGGGTAAACAGGGATGAGCTAGCAAGTGAATCGAAGCTTTTCAATCATTTGATTGGGTCCTGAGCAAAATTTCAGAGATTGAGACATACGCATCAAGGCCATTGTGTACAGAAATTACAAGTGTTGGGAGAAACTGCCTGGAGAGCTCCTATTTTGCAAAGAGCAGTTTCCACTGGGACATCCTTGCCCCAGTGACTTCACATTCCAAAAAGATGTGTTTCCAGGTCTGTCAGAATGACGCCCTCATTTGTTTCAATTCTGAGCTAGTGCCCATCAGCCTCTTTCAATCTCCATTAGCAAGTTGGAAATTTATTTAGAAAGCTGACAGGTACTATTTGGGGGATTAATGACCATTGATTTATGAATATTGAGCAGCGTTTCAATAATCGGAGGCAAAGTAATCACTGGTGGCTGTTCTCACCATTACAATCTACAGCAATCACTCAAAGCCAGTTAAATGATTCTGATGTATGACCTTAACCTTCAGGGTCCACTCCATGTGTTCTCTCAGTGTGTAAATTCTAAAAATGCAATTCCCTCTACCTCCAGAGAGCCAATTTAAGTCAACATTATGCATGAACCGAGAATGCGGGAATTCTCAGATCTCTTATTTCACTCATTAAATTTGCACTGAACATCTTGCAATTAAAACTTTGTATAGATTTCTCCTATGACTGACATTTGGCCTTGATGAAATGAGTTCAAATTTGGCCTCTCAGAAGACTTCAAAGGAGAGAGATGGGTTTGGACATTGTTTCGAGAGAGATGATAATGGGCATTACTATTTTCATTAGCAATTTAAACAGACTCATGGGTGAAAGGTTGCTTCAACCAGCGTGAAGGACATTGGGGAGCCAGGCCAAGAGTGAGGAGCGAACCCAAACTGCTTGGGAAATGTCACTCATTTCATTTGGTAGCAATGAAGCAAGAGACTCAGGAACTCTTAGGGCAAGAGGAAGCCTTGCTGACCTCGTAGATCAAAGCCTCCCATGTTTCTGACACAGAACCTGGTGCTGGTGGGGAATGGTCTGCCCCACATGCCAGAGACTCGGATGCCCACGAATGTTTTCCTTTGGCCTCCTACAGCATGACCCCGGGACCAAATTCTGGCCCACAGGGTAATAGAGGAAGCGATGACTGCCACCTGCAAGCTGGCCCATAAAAATCTTCCACACCCAGTCCTCACTCTCTCCTCATCCTAACTGGACAGCTGTGTGGATGAGAAGTAAACATGTTGAGCTAAGTAAGCTGCTGCAGTGCAGGGGTTGCTTTAGCTGTGAAACTACCCTGACACAACAAGGGCACATGTGGATCAGCAAGCCTACCCACGAGTAAGCCACCCAAGGGTATGTCATGAAGGAGTGAGAACTGGAGCCCAGGCTTCAAGGTAGTGCCTTGCTTATTCATTCGAAGTGAGTTGGGTCTTTATTTTGTTTTTGTTTTTGTTTGTTGAGAAATCATAATAACAATATACACATCTACATAGGTATCAGGACCAGAACTGAGCTAGGATTTGGAAAAGTAACTCCCTCCCCAATGCATCTACTTAAGTGGATATACAGGCTTTGCAAATTAAATTCACCCTTTTGCAAATTGAATTCACCCTTTTGCAAATCAAGTACTTTTACACATATATTTAAAAAAAACAGAACAAAGCTAACTACATAGTTAGAAATCAAAAATTTTATTATAATTCATACAATTTCATAATTACATATGGAGATGGAGATATGTATGAACACTGTGTGCAGATACGTATGTAATTCACTTCTACAGTATTGAAGCACATTTTAATGTAATCCGCAACCATTTCAATGCAGTCCTAATGGAACTAATGTTTAATTGTGTATGTTCTGATTCTAAAATTTTTTGACTAATCTTTTTTAATGTTATGGAAGGATTTTCTTCAATTATTTGCTCAATTTTGCTTAATATCGCTGGAGTTAATTTAAGAGGCTGATTACCACCACGCTTTTTTTCTAGCAACCCACAATTTTTGTTGTATTGCTTGATAATGGACTTGGCGGTATTTTTATTTATATCAGTGATTTCCGCCGATTCATTGATGGTTTTACCATCATTGTAGCAGTTTATTAGGATTTTTTTTTTATCAAAACTTATACAGTTGTATGTATATAGATGAGTTTGTGGAACAACAGGACGGCTTGAACTTGTGCTTGATGATTCTGGTGAGTTGATTTGCATTTGTCTGCCCAAATGTGTTTTAACTGGGTTTTCAGAACTTGATTCAGGAGGTGTATTCATTGTAGCCCTTTAAAATTAAAAAGATTTAAAAATGAAATTATTAGCGTTTTGAATCTTTAATATGCATATTTACCACAGAATAACACTATTTATAATAGCTGTGCCTAAGGATTACACATTCAGACAGTCAAACGTATTCTATTCAAGCACAAGTTATTGATTCTAAATATTTAAAACTATATATATATATGGAGATGACCAACTGAAATCCTAGGAGCACACTTCAGATATAATACTTTTGTTGTATAATATTATAGGATTATTTATAATGATTGAACAACATTCCCATATTAACAGAAAAAGGCAATCTTAATACGTATGTTTGGTTTTTAGGTAACGTTTCCATATCAACTCTGCGCACAGTTGACTGATGAAAACAAAAACAAGATACTACAGGAGAACCGACATATGTTAAATTATGTATGTATGAGTTTTTTATTTTTTACTGTGTAGTTAACATTATTTAATGTTTTTTTTAATATAATATATATGTAAAAGTACTTGATTTGGAAAAGGGTGAATTTTATTTGCAAAAGGGCGAATTCCATTTGCAAATCCTGTATATTCACCCAGGCCATTGTTTTGTTTTATTGAGGAGTGCTCCTTTTATTTGGGGCAGGGGGCTTTTTGACAGAAGGAGATAGAGGGGTTTACTGTTGCAGGGTTCCTTGCAGGGGTGGAGCCCAAGAAAGCTGGAAATGCCGCCATGCTGCCCATCTCCCCAGAGGTGAGGGTCTGAAGTAGAGCTGCAGCTAAAGGGGCGGGTTCATGAAAGGTTACAGGAGACTCCAGGCAAACTCAGTGCTGCTTCAAGGCCCAGGACACGAAGTGCAGTAGGGAGCAGACAACGGTATGCAAATATTAACAGGCTGGGGGTGGGGATCCTTATACATAGCGCTTGCCAATTTCCATGGTGTAAATGCTCCCACTGTGGCCAATTTCAAGCTACCAACATAACACCATTAACCCCGGAGTTGGGTAAAGATGTACACAATTCTCACAAGCCAGTAGGACCCAGGAGAACTCGGTATAGCTTCAGCGTCCTGTAGGTATCAGGGGGCCCCATGATGAACAGCTGAGCCCAGACTGTCACAGAAGGCACCAGCAACCAAGGTGACAGAGGCCCGTTTCGTGGATGATCTGTGCACAGGGAACTATAGACAGGAAGGTGAAATGGCAGGAAGCACGTGGCCACAGGCATCCTGGGCACAGGGACTTTGTTAGAGGGACGTGGGCGCAGGTCGGAGGCTGTGGACCTGCTATTTCACAGGTCAATGAGAGAATGTAGCCTAGTTTGGGCATTCATGTTGATATGTCTTACCCTTTACCCATAGGCTGCCGAGACCCGGGCGGCCATTGTGGATACTCAAGAAAGACAATGCTAACCGTTGCAGTAAGAGACTTCCCAGCCTAGAGGTCACGAACACCTGCCATATATTCAGGGACGGGGGGAGGATCAGAAAGAAAAAAGCACACCAGAGACATTGCATGGTTAGAAAATAACCTGGAATTTGAGTGAGAATATCTGATTCCAGTCTCAGTCCTGTCACTTCACATCTCAAATTTAGTTTCTTCAACTGTAAAATGAAGTGGCCTCCCCTCCCTTAGAGAGAGAGAGATGCAACCTGTTTCCCAGGTTACATAAGAGTTCGATGAGCCAGGATGTGTGAAATACCACCCACCCGGGAGCCATCTCACCGTCATTCACAGAAGGTGAGCCCACAGACGCTGAGCCAGAACAGCTGTCTCTCATTCTGACGAACGATGCTGCCTGCACTGCCTCTGCTACCCTCACAGCCAAGCTGGAGACAAAACAGCATTCGACTTGCCCACCTTCATCCTGGTTGGCCCAGGGGACGTTGCCAAACCAAACCCAGAGTGAGCACAGAGCAGCCAGCCCATCGGCTTCCTTGATTCAGGCCAACTGTTGTTTACTGTGCTGATTCCAAATGCCAGACGGAACTGCACTGAGCACGTGGCAGATCTTCAACAGACCAACAAACATGCGAGAAAGACTCCTGCTCCCGGAGAAACATGCCCACCTGGCACAGGAGATGGAAGCACGGCTGTCCTGCAACAAAGCCAGCGGCAGCAAGACGGACAGGGAGCAGTGCCTGTCCCTGAGCGCTCTTCTCCGTGGCCACTGCCCCTCTCAGTCTATCACCCTCCTCTACCCCACCAGGCAGCAGCAGACATACCAGCCAAGAAGAGGAGGGTCAGCAAAATATAAAACAGGGCATAGCACTTGTCACACATCTGTAACCTACTTCCTGCATTTGCTCATCAGTGACTGAGCACTTGGTAAGTGCCTTGGTCCCAGGCAGTGACAGGAACTGGGACATAGGATGTAGGAGGCCCTGTCACCCGGTAGCTCTGTTTGCAGGGGGAGCAGAGGGGCAGGAAGACACATCTATAAACAGATCACAGCAATAAGATACTTCAACTGCCAACCCATTACATCGATAGGACCTGGGGGGGGACCCACAGGGGGCACAAAGGGGACAGTGGTCTACCTTAACTGATGGGGGAGGCTCAGGAAAGGCTCTCTGACACCTGTGTCACTTAAACTGAGTGGCTATTCCTGAAGCAGTCTAGAGCAGGGGTGTCCAACCTTTTGGCTTCCCAGGGCCCCGTTAGAAGAATTGTCTTGGGCCACACATAAAACACACTAACATTAAAGAGAGCTGATGAGCTAAAAAAAAAAAAAAAATCAAAAAAGATCTCATAATGTTTTAAGAAAGTTTAGGAATTTGTGTTGGGCCGCATTCAAAGCTGTCCTGGGGTGCATGCGGCCTGTGGGCCATGGGTTGGACAAGCTTGGTCTATGTAGTCAGGAGAGAAAGAAGGCAACACCAGAGGCATACAGTTCGGTCTAGAGCAAGCTTGTCCAACGCACGGCCCGTAGGTCACATGTGGCCCAGGACGACTTTGAATGTAGCCCAAAACACGATGACTTTTTTTTTTTATTAGCCTATCAGCTGTCGTTAGTGTTAGTGTGTTTTGTGTGTGGCCCAAGACAATTCTTCTTCCAATGGAGCTCAGGGAAGCCAAAAGGTTGGACACCCCTGCTGTATCTAGAGAACAGTGTTTAGGGCAGAGGGAACAATGCAGGTAAAGGCACAGGTACATGGAATCGTAAGACAGTTTGGGCAGCTGCTACTGAGCTCCATGTGTTGGCAAAAGGAGGTGCCATGGACGACAAGGCTGGAGAGGTGAGCGGAAGAGAAATCGGGGCTGGCCTCACGTTGAGCCCCCTGGCAGGTGCACCTCATGGTCTGCTGACCAGCACAGCTGTCAGCTTCTCCTCTATAACCAAAGCTAAGTGTGTGTGCGTGGCTCTGGATGCAGGATCATAGTGAAGGGAGGCAGGATGTGCAGCTCCAGGCTGTGGGCTCACGCAAAGCTGCCCTGGCCCCCTATAGAGAGACAAGGCACACACAGCTCAGGGCCCCAGAAGCCAATTATCCAGGCCATGCTGCTACCTGGCCACATGATGTGATGGGCAAATGTGAGGCCAGCTCCTGGGACGTACCTCCAGGGTACACGGGATATTGGTTCTCAAAGGGCAACATGGATTATCACAGCCCGTCAGCCCCCATCAGCCCTCCTCTGTGACTACAGCCATCTTGTGACATATCCACCCTGTGTTATCCCACTTTGCAAGACATGGTAATGCTGCTAAAATGCAGCCCTTGCATTGCAAAATCCCATCTGCGCTCTACAGGACCGTCCTCCCACTGACACTAGAAAGTAGGTGGAATGGGGAGAAGAGTCGTGACATAGCAGAGACCTCCGCCTGCAGCCACACAGCTCCCGGGGCGCCTGGAGCACATTCGTGCATGCTGCCTCATTGCCCTGAGTGCTGCATGAGCAGCCCTCACACGATCCAGCCAGACCCCTCGCAGGAGGGACTGGGGGCTCCCAATTCGGCCTGTCTGTTAGTTACAGACCTGTTTCTTCCCACATGAGTTTAGTGCTGAGTATGGAGCACGTTGTCATAGGGGCTCCCCTCACAGTAACCATGGCAGCCGTAATATTCAGTGCTAACGGGCACTGCTCAAGCATGGCGGCAGGCTCAGCATTACTGTTCCCATTTTACAGCCCAGGGGCTGAGGCGGCAGCGCGCCCGAGGCTCACAGCTGTTCAGTGTGAGAGCTCAGCCCCACACAGCTTTGCTGAACACTGTCTCCTAATGAACAGGCACGTAAGTGATCACTGCCGACCCTGAGGCAGAAGCACGGCATGGCAGCACCCCACACTGTCCCCAAGAGGCCCCTGGGCTGAGGGAACCTGGCGGGAGCCCAGTGCTCTTGGGAGCAGCTTCAGGCAGAGTTGCTCCTAAGCTGCCAGGCTCCTGAGAAGATGATTAAACAGCTCTTGTCAAAGTCCAATAACCTTCTCTATCTGAAAATTCTTTATGGATTCACAGGATCAGAGAGAGAGAGAGGGATAACACAGGGTGACTAAATCACAAGATGGCCGATGTCATAGACAAGTGTGTGAGTGTGTGTGAGCAAGTGTGTGCACGTATGTGCATGTGTGTGCATATTTGTGTGACAGAGAGAGACAGAGAAACACAGAAAGACAGAGAGAGCTCTAGACTGATCAAGAGAGACAGGGCACCTCAATTGTCACAGTGACATTTGGGACTAGTTTTTGAAAATTGCAATATGTTTCCTTCAATTGAGATGAATATACTGAGTGCTGCGCTGCCAAATATTAGAGCATCTCAGACACAGCAGTGAGTATTGAGTATTCTTCCCAACATGGGCTCCCCGTTCAGTCCTTGTGGTACTTGTTATCCGTCTCCGCTCTGATCACAGTCTAGCTAGTGTCATGTCACAGCCTGTGCACTGTGTGTGTGCTCCATGTGCACTCCATGTGCACTGCATGTGCACAGCATGTCCACTGAATGCCCACTGCATGTGTACTGCATGTCCACTGCATGGGTGCTGCATGTGCAATGCATGCCACTGCATGTGCACTGCGTGTGCATTGTGTGTCCACTGCATGTGCACCTAGGTGGGCAGGACAACTCTAAGTGTGTTCCCAAAGGTCAGGACTTGCAGCGTGTCCATCACTCTACCCACTGTGTCCAGCCAAGTGTCAAACACATGGGAGGTGCTCAACAAAAACTTGTTGACTGCAAGCTCACCTTCCAGACAGGACATCCAGCAGGCAAACAGGTAGGTTTGGCTAGGACACAGTCACCATGACGGAAGATGGCAGGGCAATGCACAAGAGGGTACCAGACAGGTACTTACATGCCCACGCACATTCAAGGCAACATCATGCAGCACATTCAGAAGTGCCATGGATGGAAGAGTGGATAAACCAATGTGGTCTATCCATACAATGGACTATTATTCAGCCTTCAAAAGGAAGGAAATTCTGACACACGCTACAACATGGGTGAACCTCGAGGTCATTAGGCTAAATGCAAGAAGCCAGATACAAAGGGGCAATGTTGTGCCATTTCTCTTATACAAAATATCTAGAGTTCATAGAAACAGAAAGTAAATTAGAAGTTACCAGGGCAGTCTCTGGGTATTTGGAAAAAAACAAAAACAAAAAAGCAGATCAGAGTGAAGAGTTTATTTACTGCAGCGCATAAGAGAGGGCTTCTAGGAGGAGGTGATAACCACATGTGCTGTCAAAGGCACTGGCGAAAGTCACTCCAGGAACAGAAACAGCATGGGAAAGATTTTGCCTCTTACAGTTCTGGGTAATGAGATATGTATGACCTGTTAAACCCTAAGCAGCACTTTCTTCCCCCCACAAGGGTTCCCCGGGTTCCAGAAGGACCGTCCACATGCCACAGGGAGTCCACGCTCCACTCTCACCATCTTCCCAGAATCTTTCAGACGCAGCTCGGCTGCTCCTCCATGAAGCCTCCCCATGTCCAGCCAGCACCGGCTCTTGCTGCTCTGAACTCTGGGGTACTCCCAAGCTGCTCCACGTCCCAAGAATTTAATTACCCCCTGCTTTGTATTACTTCCTAGTTCGGGGTCCCCAATGCCATTCTGTGGTTTACAAATCCCCTGAAATGCCCTGTGAACAAGCGTTTCCATCGTCAGATAATTTGGGGAAACGTGGCTCACAGTCTCTCCCTCTTGACCGTACAAGGCACACAGCTTAGCAAAGACTGCGTGCGAAGCACGGCAGTGCTGAACTTTGACCAGTGTGTTTTGCAAAATCATTTGCCCCCAAGCCTCTCTTTTTTATTAACACTAGTTAATATCCTGCTGAGCTTGTGTCCTTGGGACCTAGGCGAGGAAATTCCCAAAGCCAAACCTTGTCTTCCCAAGAAGAATGTAGGCTCGCGGAGGGTAGCACCTGCATTTGCAATGCCTGGCCCCCGTCCCCTCCCAGTGCCAAGCACAGCACCTCCCTATGCATCCGGAAGGATCCCGTTGCCTTGACAACCAGCGACGAGTTGCTATTTCAGGATGTTCTCTTCAGCGTGGGAGCCCCAGGAAAGCAGCGACTGCCATAAGGCATCCGTCGGAGTGCACAGCACTTTGAGAAAAGTGGCCTTAATCATATTTAGTGCGTCCCATCAGCCGTGGCTCCCCAAGCCAGGCAGGACGAGATGCTGCCGGCAGCAGCTCACCAAAGCCGCCTGCCGCCTCCAGAGCCCGTTGCAAATAGGAACGCTCCCCTCTCGTTTATTTTTCCAGCTAATTCGAATGGGGGACATGCTGCTGCATTGTTTACGGCCTCATTCTGGGAGGTGACAGGAGTCCTCCCGTGAGTCACTCCGATCTCTGTCACACCATCTGTTTTGTCACCTTCAACAGCTCCCCGGTGCTTGTGGAGCTCTTTATGGGGCTGCCGAGGCCCAAGGGCGTTCTCCATGCCTCTAATTATAAGGGGAGCGCCACTCCTCCTGCTGGCAGAGGGAGCGCGGATGAGGCTTGCTCTCTCCGCTAAGAGCCCCCCCCCAGGCAGCGCCCCCTGCCGGGCCCTCAGCTGTGCTCCAGCTGCCTGCCTGGGGGCTCGGCCCGCCTGGAGAGAGACCTAACGCGCCCCCTAATAGCACCAATCCACCAACGAAGCTCCAAGAACAGACTTGGGACCGATGGGGCTACTGCCTACCGCCACTCGACTAGATGTGGTCACATAGCTGCACTGTGACAGATAGATAAGCTGTGTTGGGGATGAACTTCTATCCTGGGTTATGCTTATTTCTTCCATGACCTTCCTGGTGTCTAACACACTGTTGGTGCCACAATGTGTGTTTGTTCCAGTTATCTGGGGCCTCGTTACAAACTGTGCCAAGACGTAGTGGCTTAAACAATCGTTAACTCTGCCCACAGATCTTCCATTTGGGCGGGGCTGGGAGGGGCAGCTCTTCTCTGCCACCTGCCATGTGGCTGGCAGCTCACTGGGGTGGAGGGCCCAGCAGCGAGATGGCACACTGGCTGGGTGGCAGCGCAGCTAGGGCTTTCATGGCAGGGCCTTGCTTCCTTTCCACGCGGCCTGCTTTCCTCTCTGTGAGGCTGTCTGGCCTTCCTCAGAGTATGGCGGTTTGGGTGGGTACAGGTATTCCAAGAACAAGAAATGGAAGCGGCCTGCCTCTTGCGACAGCCCAGAAACTGGCACTGAATCACTTCCATTATATCCCATTGCTCAAGCAATCCTTGAGCCCTCCCACAGGAAGGAGAGGATGCCATGGAGCCCTCTCTCAGTGGGACTGTTTTTAAAAAATATGTGACCATTTTTAACCCACGACAGTGCTAGACACTCTCAAGAAGTTTACGGGAAACCCTCACTTTGGCCCGTATTAGCAAATACCAGAAAAAGCGATGTTTTCGGCCTCAGCCCCAGTCCCCATCTGTGGAGAGTTTAGCTGAACTACTTCGTGTGGCTGCCTTGGCCTCTGTTTTGTTTAGCCCAGCAGCCTGCCGGGCCTTAAACTGATGTTAGCCCTTCATACAAGCACACGCCCTCGATAACAGCCCACAGTCACAAGTCAATGGAAGGTCCCGATGTGGCTCCCCAAGAGCCCTTGTGAAGTCTCCCCACCTCTCAGAGCCTGGCCCCCGTGCACCGTTTGCTGAGATGCTCACGGAGCTTACCAAATCCCCACGCCTTTTGGTTTGCATTGACCGGTCTGGCCTTAGGTCAGGAACCCAAAGCCCCCCACCCACGGACCCTAACAAAGGCCCGCACGTGTCCACTCTGCCCGCATCCTGCCTTGACCTCGCTGCACGGCCCCTCGAGGAATGCCCTGTACCTCCTCGGGGACCTGGAAGAAAAAACAACCGCCTTCATTTCAGCTCCCCCTGGTCTTTTGTTGAAAACAGGTTCACCGTCCAATACCCGGGGGTTCTATTCAACATGTCACTGTAACGAAGTCACAGTGCCACCTCAGAAGAAAGGAAGGGCTATGTTTTATGAAGATGCCACTATGGGCCGTTGACCACCAATGAGTCTTTTCAAATGTCACCTCACTCATTTCGTACCATGACTCTGGCAGGAGAGATTTGCTGCTTTGTTTCACAGGTAAGGACACTGAGCTCAGAAAACTTCAGAAATGTCCCAGGTCCCACAGTCAGCAATGGTGGTGTCAGGATTTGAACCCAGGTCAGCTTGGTCCCCAAGCTGAATTTTCCTCCAGCCTCACTTTGTCCCCCACCCTCACCTCACCCCTCACACTCGGCCTGCAGTGAACTGATCACCTCACTCTGCTCAGTGTGTCCACCCTCCTTCACTCCCACTGTGCCATTTGCCTGAAATGTCTCCACTATCCATCGCCTTGATCTTACTCATTCCTCAGACTTGTGATGGGGAGAGTACCTCCTCCAGGAAGCCTTCCATGACTGGCACCCAGGTGGGCTGCCTTTCCTCTGAGCTGCCATCTGTGCTGGGGTTGGTGCACAGCTTCCCAAGGGGAGTACTTCGAAGGTGACCATAGTGATACTCAGCACTGAGGTGTGTAGCACTTTTTCTAGGATGAGTTCGCAAACTTCATTGTCAGACCTCATAGGTATGCATCTGTCCAAAAAGACTGAGGCCCCTGAGGGCAGAAAGAGGTGTGCAGTCTGCACCTACTTGCAGACACTCAATGAGGGTGGTGGGTGCAGGGGCTCCCAGCACTGCCAGGAAGACCCAGCAGCCTGGAGATGTTGCGAGCGTCCTCCCTGCTTCCAGAACCCGAGGGCTAGTTCGCCCTTGCTTCCCCTTTGCCTAATTGTCGTTTTTCCAGGCCTCTCTTGTTGCAGGGAAGGGATGGAGGGACAGATGCAGCAGAGAACATTGGGTACCTTTCCACTGGGGACGTCTGTTACAGAATGTCACTGTCACTCCCAATTTGAGTTTGTTTGCTCTAGTTCAGCAGATCTGGGGGCAGCATCCTTAAAGGGCAGCCAGAGGAGAAAAGGGCAAATCCTCCCCCCTGGGGCGTGTTCTGAACAGCAGCCTCTGTCTCTTTCAGTCACTCTCCCTCCGCCCACTTTCCCACTACAAACGAGAACCATGATTCCCTTCCAGTCTGTCACTGGCCCTGTGGGACACAGGAATCCCATACGCACTGAAGACCTCCCTGACCAAGTACCAGGCCAGGGACTGACCATCCTTGAGTCACTGATCTTCACAGAATCCCTAAGAAGATGGGACCCTTACTCCACTGTACAGTCGAGCTAAATTTTAGGGAAATTATTTGTCGCCTTGCTTGTTCAACATCACTGAGCTAGTAGGTGATAGGACAGGAGTCCTGGTGAGTTTGTTTCTAGAGCCCATACTCTGCAGTTTACTTCCTAAGTCCTCCCTCTTGTCACAAACCCATCGCAGGGTCCTCCAGCTGAGCTCAATTAAGTCACTTTAATATTAATGCCTAATTCTACCCCTCTCCACCTCC
This sequence comes from Craseonycteris thonglongyai, assembly GCA_004027555.1. NCBI lineage: Eukaryota > Metazoa > Chordata > Mammalia > Chiroptera > Craseonycteridae > Craseonycteris > Craseonycteris thonglongyai. The sequence continues at coordinate 18,352 of PVKE010008710.1, forward strand.
ATTAGCTGACTTGGGATCCCATACCTAACAATATTTCACAATAATTCTGAGGGTTCCCAGAGAGTTGAGGTGTTTTAAGAAAATCCAAATACCTCACATGTGGCCATGAGCAACTGTTTAAACATAATGTCGTAACCTACAGACCAAAGCAGACCCCCGAGTCCTTTCAGATCTGGGAGGATGAGGATGGGGGTTAGAGTAAACCGGACAGGTATTTGAATTTCAACTCTGGCATTCACAGTGCATCACTGCTTGCTGGGCCTTTGTTTCCTCCTCTGCACAATGGGCGGGGTGGACACAGTAAGAGCGCCTGCTTGCAAGGCCGGCATAGGGACTAAAAGCCAAGGTTGCAAAGGACTGCACGGTCCCTTGAACATGGTATATACTGAGTAAATGAAAACCCTTATGTGTTTTTGATTATCTTTACCTTTATTGTTCCTATCAAAGGACAGGAAAACAAACAGAGAGAGCTTATGACTTTCCTAGTATATAAAATAATCAACCCAGACATGATAACTTCTCTAAGCCCTGGACGTTATTGGAGAATCAGCATAAATTTGACCCCCTTTAGGAAACTGTCCCTGATTGCTGCAGTGGGCTGTCCTTTTTCTACATCAGAAAATAGGGGGTCTCCACAGGAAACACTGCCCTGGTTGATTACTCATATCTGCCATGAAACAAGAAATAGGAGAATGAAGTTCCCCTTGTCATGTATCTTTTATCAATGGGCTAGGTGATCACTGTGGACCTCTCAGGACTGATCATCTAAGATTGTGTGTGTGTGTGTGTGTGTGTGAGAGAGAGAGAGAGAGAGAGAGAGAGAGAGAGAGATACTTTATCTTCCCTATGGAAACAGAGCATGAATCTTGCCACAAAATATGGATGCTTTCAATTGTCACTGTTTCTCCATGTTTTACCAATTTGGGGTCCTTTGGAATCCTGTACTATAATAGAAAAATCCCTAATAGATATCAGAATCTGGCCTGTTCTCAATGCCAGTAGTAGCCAGGTAAGTGAAGGCCTCAGCTCGTGAGCATATAGACATAAAATGAACTTTACTATTAAATATTTGTCATTAGTGCTACAATTGTGCTGTCAAGCCTCTCTTCTTCCTGGGCTATAGGCTTCTAGTTTAACATCTAATTTAATTTCATAATTTCTGATCCAGCTGTAGGTAATTAAACACCCTTCTTTCTGTTCTTCAGGTGGTCCTATTTCCTTTGCAACATACTCTTGTGCTTGATGCTAAAGCCTTCCTCTCCCTCATGATGCTAGAGATGAGAATGGACACACAAGAGATGGGTGGCAGAGTGGCTTTGTTCTCTCAGATGGACTACCACTCAGTCTCTTGCTGCTATGATCTGCTTGTCAATAAGTAGCCCAGGGGGCAAGTAGGTATCACCATGATGGCTTAAGTGTGGATGCCACTGACCATGCGGGAGCTCGCCATTGCCAAGCCAAGCAGCAAGACTGCCTCTGCCGCCCACCCCACCCCCCGCCTTGAGCCCTCCTCTTCCCTCCTGTCTTCACTTCCTCTCTCCCCCTGGCCCAGCACAGCAGGCCATGTTACCAGACAGCACTAGGCAGATGTTCTAGCCTCTGACATCATGGTAGGAAGGACTTCATGCATCCCAGTCACACAGGAAGATATGGAGAGGACAGGAAATGTTCAAAGCTCGTACCCATGGAGAGTGATTGCTCCATCCCCACAAACTGCCTGTTCTTCCTAGAGCAAGATTATCCAACCTGCAGCCCAGAACACATTATTAAAACATTATGAGATTTCTATAGACTTTTTTTAGCTCATCAGCTATCATTAGTGTACACACATTTTACCTGTGGCCCAAGACAATTCTTCCAATGGGGCCCAGGAAGCCAGAAGGTTGGACACCTCTGCACTAGAGACCCTGTCCTGTCCTCATGGCTCCCATGCAATGTCTTCAGTGACTAGAGGTTGGGAGAAGGGTAGAGCTGGTTCTGCTGAGTTGGCAACCTGCAGCCAACTGCAGGATGCATGAGCTGGCTCTAGTGCCAGAGTTCTCTGAACTCAGGATTCAGGTGCTAACTAAGCACCTTTTGTTCTCATCTGTGATTTTAATAGGTAAGAGCAAGCAGCAGTAACCCCCAGCCACTGCAGACCACCCATCACACAGGGTTGTTAGGTACCTGCCAGTGGAGGAGGCTGGTGGCTAAAGCCAGCGTGACCCCTGTCATCACCATTGGCCACAGTGTGGGCCCCGATAGCTCAGGGTTTCCAGCATGAACTCGGATCCCTGGCAGAGGACTGCAGGCCTGAATGGGAAGCTCATGTTTCTACCCTCCAGGAGTTAGCCACCTTGGACTTGCCTCACGCTGACTGCTTCTAAAACGGGAGTGTGAGGAAGAGGAAGCAGGCAGCCCAAACACCCAACTCTGAGTTCTGTTGACACTCTCTCGGCTGGGCTCTCAGTGCCATGGGCTGAATTGTGCCCTCCCCACCCAACCCCACCCCTGCTCTGTAATCCATATGTTCAAACCCTAAACCCGCCTCGTTCCTCAGAATGTGACTCCTTCAAGACAGAGACTTTAAAGAGGCTATTATGTTAAAATGAGGTCATTAGGATGGGATGGATCCTAATTCAATGTGACTGGTATCCTTACAAGGAGAGTAAATTTGGTCATAGAAGAAAGATCATGTGAGGACACGAGAAGATGGCCATCTGCAGGTCAAGGAGAGGGGCCTCAGGAGAAACCAACCCTGTCAACCCCTGCCCCCACCCCCAGAACTGTGAGCAGATCATTTCTGTTGCTTAAGCCTTGCAGCCTATGGTGCTTTGTTGTGGCAGTCAGAGTAGACGGATGCACAGGACTGGGAGGGATTTCCAGTTATAGTGATGTCTTGAAATTCGAACTTAATCCATCCCAGAACCCTGTTCAAGTTCTGAAACATTCGAGTTCCAAGGTGAGTGGGCGTTCGGATAAAGCTACGGGCTGTACAATCGATTATGTCCCATGCCAGCAACGTGTTGGCGTTCAGATTCCAAAGCAGCGTTCAGATTCCAAGGAAAATTTGCTTGATTTTTTTCATTCAGATTCCAAATTGTTCTAGTTTGGGGGCATCTGGATTCTAAGGCATCACTGTACTTGAATCTGGTAGGCAAACCCTAACCCCGCCTCCAGGAGAGCTAGGAAAGGCCAACAGAGTGTAAAAACAGACATGGGACAGGCAAAAGCAGCTTCTCCAGGGGTCACCCCAACCAGACAGCAACAGCAGCAGCAGGGGACACAGGGTGGGAGGCCGAGGGCTCTCCTGGGGGCCGCTGCCCTGCCCAAGCCCACCCCCAGCCAGGACTGGCTCTAGGTCTCATGGGCAGTGTAGGCACACACTTGGGCACTAAAGAAACATCAGTTCTCTCAGAAAAACATATCACCACCCTGGCATGAAAGCAAAGAGTAACCTCTCTCTCTTTCATAATGGTCCTGAGTATTCATTAATAAATCCTAGAGCCAACTCTTCTAAAATAGTATAGTATAGTATAGTATACAATAGTGTTGTATATGATAAAATATATTTTGCAAAAACCCTATGTTCCCATTACAGACAAATCCTATGTCTCCATTCCCTCACTTGTCCAGAAAGGTTGTTTTAGTCAAGACAAATGAACAAAAGTCAATACATTTCTTTATTTTCACAATATTCCTTTTACAATTGTCTCAAAAACTATAAAATACTTATGAATACACTTATGAAAGGTATAAGATACATACAAAGAATGGTAAATGTTTATTAAGATACATAAAACAAATTCTGAACAGCTGAAAAAATATGATATGTTCAGTGTTGCTGAAATTTCATATATAATTTATGCAGTTCTGCATAGAATCCTGATAAGTGGTAAGAGGAGTGCGCAAGCGCACACGAGCTTGCATGCGTGTATGCGTGTGTGTGTGTGTATGTGTGTGTGTGTGTTCCTGGAATTGTGTAAGTGTCTTAAAGAATCATCAATAAATTTAGTTTTGATCAAGAAATGTATAAATCTGTGGAACATGGCAGAGAAACCAGAATTAGATGACTTTATAGATGAAAAGTTAATTTATGACAAGGATGGCTGTTTAATTCAAAGGCAAATGAGTGGACTATTTATAAAATGTGTTGGCAGACTCATTATCAATCTGAAAAAAAGTGGAAACAGACACCCCACATTATCTCTTATACAAATAAAAAACTTCCAGACGTATTAAAAACATAATTATGACAAGTAAAATTAAAAACTTTGCAAGAAAATTTTGGTGACAATACATAAAATTGGAGAGTCAAAGTAAATCTTCTAATACTAAAAATCCAAAACTATAAAATAGAGACCCACATACTAAACTATGTAAAACTTGAAACCTATGTGCAAAAAGAACAAACAGACAATCAACCTGGAAAAAGTATTTTAGTACAGATGCTAGACAAAGGCCAATACTTATGATATAGAAAGAACTCTTGGGAATGCAAAAGAAAAGATAAAGAAACCCATATAAAAATGGACCCAACCATATATTCATAGAGGACTCACAGAAGAGCCAACCTACACGGCTAATACATGAAAAGATGCTCACATCCGATGCTAGTCCGATGCTAGAGAAATGCACATTAAAGTCACAATGAGATATCACTTCACACTCCTCAGGGTGGAAAACACTGGAAATAGAGCTATAGCTGCTCTTGGCTATCAGGGAAGGAGTCTCCTCAGATTTGAGACATATCCACCTTTGGGAAAGCAATCTGGTAACATTTATCACAAAATTAAAATTTAGATATCCCATGACCAAGACTCCCACTCTGAGAAGCTTTGCCACAAAAATAAAAGCAACAGAGACGTCATCAAGATGACGGTGTGAGAGGAGCTCTTGAAACCTCTCCTGGAAAGACAACAATTTAAACAACTAAGATCCAACCAGAGAATCCCTAAGGAGCACACAGCCTCAGTGGAGAAAGCCAAGAAAACACCTAAAGCTGGAGAAACAGAGGCGAGTGAGAGAGAGAGAAAGGGAGCCGTGTGGGGACCCGCCACGGAGCACGACCCGGAGACCCACCCAGTGACGACCCAGAGGCTGAGCCAAGTCCAGCAGAGGAGAGACTGGCGGAGGTGGCAGCGCGGGGACGCGGGTCCAGGAGCAGAACGACTCTGGGCAGGTGGAGGCCTGGAACAGACAGAGGCAGAGGCGCCGATGCCAGAGCGCAGAGTGGACGGAGAAAGCGGGCAGGGCTGACGGTGGTGAGAGGCCCCGGTGGGAGTGCGGGGGGCGCAGCCGGGGCGCGGGGCGGGAGGCCGGAGTGTGGGGATGGCAGCCGGGGCACAGGGCAGGAGGCCAGGGCGCAGGGCGGGAGGCCAGAGCGCAGGGCAGGAGGCCAGGGCGCAGGGCGGGAGGCCAGAGCAAGGCCCCAGCAGCAGCCAGAGATCGGGGTGGGAGACCAAGTGAAGACCCAGCTGCCAGTGCCTGGGTCCGGCGGCAGGAGCTGGGGGCGCACGGAGCATGAGGCTGGCAACTGGAGCTGGAGGCAGGTGTTTCAGTGGCTGGAGCGCCGAAACTAGGAGTGTGTTGGTGGCTGAGGTGCAGAGTGGCCCTCAGTGAGGAGGAGCCCCAACCGGAGCACTGCGTGGCCTTGGACATGGAGCCTGGCTGCTTCCCCTTCCTGTCTCCCAGGGTTTGCCCCCCAGGCCCTGCCCATGGCAGGCCTTCAGTGAGCTGCTGCTGGGAAGCTGCCATTACCCTGTGAGGCAATAGACCTGTGTCTTTGCCAACAAACCCCGCCCTCACTCCTACCACTGAAGTCAGCAGAGAGAAGCCGCCATTACCCTGTGACACAATCAGACCTGCACTTTTCCCAGAAAACCCCACCCTCACTCTTCCCACTGAAGCCAGCAGAGGGATCTAGGTGTGCCATCTGCTGACAGCAGAGGCATCTCAGAGGCATAGAATACCATCACCCACCGTATGTTCCCAAAGAGGAGGCATACAGAGACCAGGGCAACTGAGTCAAAGAGAAGCCTATCTCCTAGGAAGTCTTCCACTGTGAGAAAATGAAATAAATAAGAGGAAATATTATAAGACGCTAACACCAGCTAGGAAGTAAAAGAAAGATACCTTCACGTCTACCAAGGGAAAAAGTCCTCATGTCCAGGAAACAAAATGTTCCAGCAGTGATGAATACCCCTTTGAACAAAGGAACTCAGAAAGAAAGAGTATAATCTCCAGGAAAGGAAATTGAAGATATGGAATTATATGAGCTAAATGACAGAGAATTCAAGGTTGCAATTATGAATATGCTAAAAGAGATCAGAGAAAACTGGTGGAGTACACAGAAGGAGCTAAGTGATCTCAGAAAGGAAATGGAATCTATGAAAAAAATGCAAATAGAAATTCTAGAGATAAACAACACAATAAAAGAAATGAAAAATGAAATAGTTAGCATAGAAAGCAGAGCTGACCAGATGGAGGAAAGAATTAGTGAAATCAAAGGCAAAAATTTGGAAATGTCACAGAAGGAAGAAGAGAGAGACCTAAAACCTAAAAGAAATAAAAGATATCTACAAGAACTATTTGACTCCATTAGAAAATATAATATAAGAGTAATAGGTATTCCAGAGGGAGAAGAGGACAAGATGGGCACAGAGAATCTACTCAGACAAATAGTAGATGAGAACTTCCCAAATCTATGACAAGAATTGGAACTTCAAATCCAAGAAGGAAACAGGATCCCTGGCTACTTGAATCCTAACAGACCCTCTCCAAGGCACATTATACTGAACATGTCAAAGGTCAAAGACAAAGAAAGAATCCTCAAGGCAGCCAGAACAAAGAACACCATAACCTATAAAGGAAAGTCCATCAGACTATCATCAAATTTCTCAACAGAAACTCTACAAGCCAGAAGAGAATGGTACAAAGTAATCAAAATATTAAAGGAGAAAAATTACCAGCCAAGAATCCTAGACCCCGCAAAGTTATTCTTTAGATATGAAGGAAGAATAAAGACCTTTGCAGACATACAAAAACTGAAGAAATTCTCCAGAACAAGGCCAGCATTGAAAGAAATACTGAAGGAGGCAATTGGACCTGAAACAAAAAGTAAAAGTAAATAGGGATAAACTGGAACAACAAAAAATATAAAAAGGGGAGGAAGTAAAGACTTAAGTTTCCAAAAAGAATGGAGATAAGAAACATTCTTAAGAAAAGAAACCACTGCATATATGAAATGTTCTTTTATGTAAAGTTCACGGTAACCACTGAAAAAGAACTTAGAACTGGGACACATAAAAATAAGAGAATACATTAAAAAGTCATAAACACCATCAAACTAAAATAATCAATGGGGGAAAAAAAAGCAAAGAAGCAATCAAAAAAAAGAGCTACCAGAAAACAAAAGATAAAATGGCTATAGGAAATCCTCATTTATCAATCGTCACTCTAAATGTAAATGGACTGAACTCACAGATAAAAAGACACAGAGTAGCAAACTGGACTAAGGAACAAAAACTAATCTTATGCTGTTTACAAGAGACACACCTCAGCCACAAGGACAAACACAGACTCAAGGTGAAAGGGTGGGAAAAAATACTCCAAGCAAACGGCACCCAGAGAAAAGCAGATGTAGCCATCCTTATATCTGACAAAGCGGACTTCAGGATCAAAATGATAATAAAAGACAAAAATGGACATTTTATAATGATAAAGGAGACAATACAACAAGAAGATATTACACTTATTAATATATATGCTCCCACCAAGAAGCACCAAAATTTACAAAGCAACTACTAACAGATCTAAAAGGAGAAACTGACAGAAACACAATTATAGTAGGGGATTTAAACACTCCATTGGCAGCCATGGACAGATTGTCCAAACAGAAAATAAACAAAGAAATATCAGCTTTAAATGATACATTACAGCAACTGGACATAATTGACACTTACAGGACACTTTATCCTAAAACACAGGACTATACATTCTTTTCCAATGCACATAAAATGTTTTCAAGGATAGACCACATGCTGGGACACAAAGCTAGCCTCAGCAAATTTAAGAAAATAGGAATCATACCAAGTGTATTCTCTGATCACAAAGTTTGAAATTGGAGATCACTACAAAAAGAAAGCAGAAAAAATTACATATACATGGAGATTAAACAACATGTTATTAAAAAATGACTGGATCAAAGAAGAAATAAGAGATTAAAAAATACATAGAAACAAATGACAATGAAAACACAACATACCAAAATTACTGGAATGCAGCCAAAGCAGTAATAAAAGGAAAATTTATATCACTACAGGCCTTTCTCAAGAAACAAGAAAAATCACAAGTAAACAACCAATATCACATCTTCAAGAACTAGAAAAAGAAGAACAAAAACACCCAAAGCCAGCACAAGGAAGGAAATAATAAAAATTAAAGTAGAACTAAATGAAATAGAGAATTAAAAAAAAAAACAATAGAAAAAATTAATACAACAAAGAGCTGGTTCTTTGAAAAAATTAATAAAATTGACAAACCCCTGGCTAGACTCGCCAAAGGAAAAAGAGAAAACCACACAAATAATCCAAATTAGAAATGAAAGAGGGGAAATAACAATTGATACCACAGAAATACAAAGGATCATGCAAGAATATACTATGAAGGACTATATGCAACCAAATTTTGCCACCTAGAAGAAATGGACAAGTGTTTAGAAACATATAGTCTACCTAGAATGAGTCAAGAAGAACTGGATAACTTAAACAGACCAATCAACAGTAAGGAATTTGAAACTATCATCTAAAACCTTCCCAAAAACAAGAGTCCAGGACCAGACGGTCTCACTAAAGAGTTTTACCAGGCATTCAAAGAGGAACTAACACCTATCCTTCTCAAACTTTTCCAAAAAATTGAAGAAGATGCAATACTTCCTAAATCATCCTATGAGGCCAACATTACCCTAATACCAAAGCCTATCAAGAACATCACAAAAAAAGAAAACTAGAGACCAATAACTCTGATGAACACTGATGCAAATATCCTAAACAAAATACTAGTAAATAGAATACAGCAATGCATTAAAAAGATTATACATCATAATCAAGTGGGATTCATCCCAGGGGCACAAGGATGGTTCAACATACAAAAATCAATCAATGTGATACACCACATAATCAAAATAAAAGATAAAAACCATATGATTATATCAACTGATGCAGAAAAGGCATTTGACAAGATATAACATCCATTTACGATCAAAACACTTAATAAAATGGGTATATAAGGAAAATACCTCAACATAATTAAGGCCATATATGACAAACCCTCAGAGACTGTCCTACTGAACAAGGAAAAACTGAAACCTTTTCTTTTAAAATCAGGAACGAGACAAGGATGTCCCCTGACACCACTGCTATTCAACATAGTCCTAGCCAGAGCCTTTAGGCAGGAAAAAGAAATAAAAGGCATCTAAATTGGAAACAAAGAAGTTAAACTATCACTTTTTGCAGATGACATGATCCTTTATATAGAAAACCCCAAAGACTCCACCAGAAAACTGTTAGAAATAATAAATAAATACAGTAAAGTTGCAGGATACAAAATCAATGTACAAAAATCTATAGCATTTTTATATACAAACAATGAAACTTCAGAAAAAGAAATGATTTAGTGGTTACCTAAGGGTAAGGGGGGAGGTGGGTGGGAGAGATAGGTGGGGGGAGTGGGTGATGAAAAGTGAGCTGATTCTGGGTGGTGAGAACATAATGCGATATATAGACAATGCAATGTAGAATTGTACAGCTGGAAACAATGTGATTAATATCAATTAATGTCACCCCAATAAATTTAACAAAAAATATATAAATAAATAAATAAGAAAAACAATACCATTTGTAATCAAAACAAAAATAAAATATTTAGGAATAAACTTAACAAAGAACATGAAGGACTTATACACAGAAAACTATAAGACACTATTAAAAGAAATTGAAGAAGATAGAAAGAAATGGAAGTATATTCCATGTTCATGGATTGGAAGAATCAACACAGTTAAAATGGCCATATTACCCAAAGCAATATACAGATTTAATGCAATTTCCATCAAAATCCCACAGACGTTCTTTCAAGAAATAGATTGAAAAAAGTATCAGATTCATTATGGAACCACAAAAGGCCCCAAATTGCCAAAGCAATCCTCCAAAAAAAAATAAGGCTGGAGGCATCACGCTCCCTGACTTCAGTCTATACTACAAAGCGTCAATGATCAAAACAGCTTGGTATTGGCAGAGAAACAGACATACAGACCAATGGAACAGAATTGAAAACCCAGAAATAAACCCACAAATATATGGACAAATAATCTTTGACAAAGGAGCAAAAATTATATAATGGGGGGAAAAAAGCCTCATCAGTAAATGGTGCTGGGAAAATTGGAAAACCACATGCAAAAGAATGAATCTGGACTGTGAACTGTCACCATATACCAAAATTAACTCAAAGTGGATTAAGGACCTCCACATAAGATCCGAAACTATAAAGTGCATAGAAGAAGGCATTGGCACTAAACTTATAGACCTTGGGCTCAGAGAGCACTTTATGAACTTGACCCTGAAGGCAAAGGAAGTAAAAGCAAAAATAAATGAATGCGACTATATCAAACTAAAAAGCTTCTACACAGCAAAGGAAACCATCAACAAAGTAAAAAGGAAAACAACCGAATGGGAAAAAATATTTGCAAACAATGCCTCTGATAAGGTGCTAATATCTAAAATATATAAAAACACTAATACAACTCAACAGAAAAACAATCCAATTTAAAAATGGGCAGAAGACCTAAACAGGCACTTCTCTCCTGAAGACATACAAACAGCCAACAGATACATGAAAAAATGCTCAACATCACTAGCAATTAGGGAAATGCAAATTAAAACCACAATGAGATGTCATCTCACACCTGTTGGAATGGCTATAATCAACAAGACAAGGGATAACAAGTGCTGGAGAGGCTGTGGAAAAAAAGGAACCCTCATACACCGCTGGTGGGAATGCAAATTGGTGCAACCACTGTGGAAGGCTGTATGGAGATTCCTCAATAAACTAGGAATGGAATTGCCATATGACCCAGCAATTCCTTTCCTGGGCATCTACCCAAAAAAAACCTGAAAATCTTAATCCACAAAGATACATGTACCCCAATGTTCATCACAGCACTGTTCACAGTGGCCAAGTCGTGGAATCAACCAGTGTCCTCTGATAGATGACTGGATAAAGAAGTTGTGGTCCATTTACACAATGGAATCCTACTCAGCAATAAGAAAAGATGAAATACAGCAATTTGTGACAACATGGAAGAACCTTGAAAACATCTTATTAAGCGAAATAAGTCAGAATGAAAGAATCAAGAAACATATGACCTCAGTTATAGGTGGAAATATAAAACTAGAAGGAACAAAGACACAAAGACTCACGGACACAGGCAATAGTTTAGTGGTTACCTGAGGGTAAGGGGAGAGGTGGGTGGGAGAGATGGGGGGTGGAGTAGGGAGGGGGAATCAAACATACAGTGATGGAAAGTGAGCTGATTCTGGGTGGTGAGCGCATAATGCGATGTATAGACAATGTAATGTAGAATTGTACACCTGGAAACAATGTAATTGTTATCAATCAATGTCACCCCAATAAAGTTAAAAAAAAAAAGAAATGTACAATTTAGAAATTTCCACAATGTCTGGTGGAGTAATACAAAAAAGCATTTATAGAAAGATGCCATCATTTGTAAACAGTGACCAGAAAAACTTCTATATGTGTGCGTGGATATCTGTATAGAATTAGATAAACACAAGCAGGAATGCAACCACATTGGTAACATGGGCGTGTGGAAGGGGTGTAGTCGGGGTGGCAGTGGGGTGGGGAGGAACTGATATGACTGGATGGGGGAAGAAGAGTGAGCTATGCAAGTAAGGGAAAGGAGGAAAGAGTGTAGAGGTTTCTTAAGCATATGAATGATTGAATTTATACATTGTGCAAAACTATGTATACATGTGAACATATCGACTATAAATAAAAAGTAATGAATATTTTTAAAATTACAAGGCCTCACATAACAGCCTTTTAACATTCCTTTAGAGAAATCCCACCTGTGGCCAGCCTAAATTCATCTATAGTCCAACTACTGGTACATCCATGTCTCTCTGCCCACCTCCACACCCACCCCACAAACAGGCTGGTCCTTTCAGAACTCCATGCCTCAAATACTGTTATGGGTTAAATAGTGTCCCCACAAAATTCATCATGTTGAAATCCTAAACTCCAGTACCTCAGAATGTGACTTTATTTGGAAATAGGGTCTTTGCAGAAATAATCAAGTTCCATTGAGGTCTGTAGAGTGGGTCCCTATCCAATACGACTGGTGTCCTTATAAAAAAGGGGAAGTTGGGAGCAGAGGCAGACATAAATTGAGGGAAACCTAGGTAGGGATACACAGAAAATGCCACGTGAAGATTAGAGTTACACTTGACCACAACCCGAGAAACCACTGGAGAAACTAAGAGAAGCCTGGAGCAGATCCTTTCTAGAGCCTTCAGAGGAAGTGTCACCTGAGGACACACCTGATCTTTGACTTCTATCCTCCAGAACTAAAAACAGCAACTTCTGTTCTTTTTAGTCACACAATGTGTAGTACTTTGTTAAGAAAATCCTAGAAAACTAGTGCCCTTTCCCCTTATCTGGCTGGTCAATGCCTAGGCTTCATACAAGATCTATGTAAAATTTCAAATCCTCTGCAAAGTCTTCCCAAAGTAATCATTCCTCTCCTCTTCTATGTCCCACGAGTATTTTGTACATACTCTCCTATAATACTTAAGTATCTAATTTAAAGTATTTCTTTTCTGCTAGATCATGAGCCCCTTGAAGACACGGGCCACGTGCCTTTGCACCTGCTTTGGTATCCTCCATAGCTAGCACAGTGCTTACTAGCACAAAGTAAGTGGTCCACAGATATTTGCTAAATGAACAGAAAAGATCCAAAATAAAGCTTTCCTCTCCATCATCTCAAAGTAGGAAATGAGAGCGGGGAGCTCCTGGGACAATAATTCTTCAGTCTTGGCAAGGTCCTCAATTCTAATAAATTGACTTAATAATAGAAATGTCTTTAATGGGGGCAATATGGCAAAAAGTAATTTGCTCCCTAGTTGAAATCTAGAACTTTAAAAGTAATTAAGGGGCACGTTGTCCTTCAGAGGGAGAGTTCGGGAGCACCTAGCCCCGAAGGGTTCCAGGAAGGTGTCATGTGAGCAAACCACATTATAGGGCAGGCATGTCTATCTGATGAGTGTTCCCCTTAATCAATGCACCTATGCCACCAACCAGGGCTGGCAGGTGCCGCTTTGTTCCAGAGGAAGCAGCCTTTTTTCAAATGAGCAATACAATCCATCACCATTTCACACTCATGCTCAGCAGCTGGAGGAACAGGGAGGAGCCCTTTTTTGGCATCACTGGGCACTAGCCAGTGTTTGACTGATCAAGACTCACAGATTCTGGAAATTCTGGTTTCTGTGCATCAGCTGCGAGGTACTGGAGACCCACACAACTGTGGGATTTTCTCCGGCCTCTCTCTGACCAGGACTCGCAGGGAGGGCCAGCCTCCCCCTGGATTTCCTGCAATAGCTCTTCCTGCCTGTAAGGAAGCCACTGTGAAGTGGGGACTCAGTGATAACATACTGCAGGGCAGCAGATGGCATCTATATTTAGAGGCCCTTCACAGGAAGGATGAATGGCATTAATGAGAAAATGAGACTCAAGTGTTCCAAATGAATTCTAAAAAAAAAACCTCCAGTTGTCCCATATTCTGACTGAGTTGTGTCCTCTCCCAAAGTTTACATGTTGAAATCTTGACCCTCAGGACCACTGAATGTGGAAGTACTTGGAGATGGAGGTCTTTAAAGAGACAATTAAGTTAAAATGAGGTCATTGAAGTACACCTTAATCCAATAGGACAGGTAAAGTGGAGATGAGGGCACAGACACACAGATAACCACGTGAAGACACAGGGGGAAGACAGCCATCTACAAGCCAAGGAGAGGGGCCTCAGGAGGAACCGACCCTACCAACTCATTCGTCTCAGGCTTCCAGCCTCTAGAACTGTGAGAAAATACATTTCTGTTGTCTAAGCCAGGGGTTCACAACCCCGGGGCCACAGACCAGTAGTGGTCTGTGGCTGTTAGGAACTGGCTGCTCAACAGGCGAGAAAAGCTTCATCTATATTTACAGCTGCTTCCCATCACTCGCAATACTGCCTGAACTCCACTCCTGTCAGATCAGCGGCAGCGTTCAATTCTCATAGGAGCACAAACCCTATTGTGAACTATGAATGCAAGGGATCTAGGTTGCATGCTCCTTATGAGGATCTACTGCCTGATGATCTGAGGTGGAGCTGAGGCGGGGATGCTAGCACTGGGGAACAGCTGCAAATACAGATTAACATTAGCAGAGAGGTTTGACAGCACAGAGACCATAATAGATCAATTGCTTATATACTCATATCAAAACCCTATCAGTGAGTGGTAGGTGACAATTAAGCTTCATATGGTGCTTGAATCATCCTAGAAACCAACCACCCCACCCCACCCCTGGTTTCATAGAAAAATTGTGTTCCACAAAACTAGTCCCTGGTGCCAAAAAGGTTGGGGACAGCTGGTTTGAGCGAGCCAGGCTGTGATACTTTGTTGTGGCAGCCCTGGTAAACTAATGCCTCCCCTATGCTCATAGGACACAGCACGATTCCTTGGCTTAGCATATATTGCCCTTAGTCCACTGACCCCTCCTACCCTCTTGGGTAGGCTGACCAGACATACTATTTTTTTTTTAACTGAACTGGGGGCCTCACCGCATTCAGGAAGCACACCCCAGTTCAGCATGTGGGTCCACCTGGGCCGGAGCCAGGATTCGATCCTCGGTCCTCGGGGCTTCAAAGCGAGCCCTTAACCCACTGAGCCATCCCAGCTTTTCCAGACATGCTATTTTAAATAGGACAGAATACAACAGTACTGTTCAGTTTCAAATTGTATGTATTGTCAGCCTACTGACACCTTGAATTTCATCCAGTGAGATGAAGCTGGCCATATGTACCATTCAAAATGGGACAGTACTATTGTTTTCTGTCCCATTTAAAATGGGATGTCTGGTCAGCCTACTCTTGGGCCCCTTCCCAGGCCCTCTGTCCCCCAGGCATGTAATGTGGACTTTCTCCCAGTTACCCTAAACACATCATGACCTTTTATGCCACCAGGCCTTAGCCCATAGTCATCTCACCATCACCCTCCTCTGGACTCAATCAAATGCCCAGACTCATCAATTCAGCTTCCAGACTCAATTCAAATGCCCCCTCCTCAGAGAGACCACCCCACTCACACTAGAGTCAGCTGCTCCCTGCTCTGCCTTCCTTACTTTCTCCTCATGCCTCCAGTCTGGCTGCAGCTCCTTGGGGGGTCAGACTGTGTCTTTCTCAACTTGAACCCCCACACACAAACTCCCTCAGTCAGAGTCTCATTAGTGGAGGTCATGTCTTATGATGGAGGCACAAACTGAGAAAGAGACGTCTGCTATTAGGCTGCTAGTCTTTGCCACCCAAAATGATCCCATGGATGTGACAGAGACAGACAACTAGAACAACTGATGTCATGACAGAAGCCACATATAAGCACAGAAAAAGCTTGGGGCTCAGAATTAGGAATGCCATGCTCTATTCCTACTTTTGGCACTAACTTGCCATGTGACATTGACCAAGTCACCTCACCTCACTCTCAAGTCTGAAGTAGGAGCAATTCATCTCTAACTGCAAAAAAGTCCTAAGAGATTGTGATTCTATCGTGATAGACAAAATAAAATCAAGTCCTTTTGCCTTTCCATGCCCACACTTACTCATTCATTACTTCATTGTGCATTTATTGAGCACTTATCACTTGCCAGGAGAGTTAGAAGTTTCTAGGGGAAGCAGTAATGAGAAGAATTTTGCAGATTTAGAAATGAGAAAATAGCATTTCCACGGAAATTGACTTTCACAACTTTAAAGAACCTTTCCAACTCTAAAAATATTATGTTTTGCCATTCCAGACACAGACAGTGCTTCTGTTACTCATGAGGGATGGGAAGACAGTGGAATAAGTTCCAGCGATGGGGACAGGGCAGACAAAGGTCAGAGGCAGAACAGCAAAGAGCCGATTAGGGAACACAAGAGCTGCATTCTGGAAGAGTGAGGAGGAGGACACACTTTGGTTGTGGACATGCCTTGAAGGTGATTAAATAGTAACCTGAGGAGTCTTTACTGAAGTTAGTAGATAACCCATGTCTATTTCTGAGCAGGGGACTGAGCATTGGGGGGTTGGGGTGGGGAAAACTGAAAGATGCTTTCAGAGTGAGGAGGGTGATTCTGGAGTCAGGAATCGGTTTGAAGACCAAGGATATGTTTCATGAAATGTGTGATAAGTCCTGGGGCAGGGCCAAGGCCGGGATAAAGAGAGGGTGAAGGAGCCCTGCTCAGGATTGTTCAGCTCTCAGAAACCCCATTACCTCCCATTGTTGTGTCAGAAATCAAGGCAGGCCAAGCCCAGCAGGACTGGATCCAACAGCCATTCTATTGGATCCCAAATCTCCAGTAGAAATGGAAGAGCTTTAAATTGAATCATCAGTTGGAATGCATCTCTTCTTATCAGCTCCATTACCACCACATGCACATGTGTGCATGCACGTGCGCACACACACACACACACACACACAGACACAGCTTTTGTCTTTTCATGGGAAACCAGAGAGTTGTATAGCCAATTACTTAGTTTAGGGAAGATCAATGTGGTTTAAATTGGAGGCTTCAAACAAATTGCATTTGAAATTGAAAGCGAGGAAATAGCCAGATGTATCATCAATTTAGGAAGATAAGTGAAATTTTCAGTTGCTACCCCAGCCTGTTTTAGCCCACTGTTACTTAAAATAAAAGAGCACAAACTGAGTGACTCTAAAATTGTCAATCTGGGCCTTTGACAGGAAACTGAAGGGTTCATCGGTAGCATTCTTACTTTTTCATTAAGACCCAAGCCTTTTCTTTCCCAATGAATGAGGATAAGGCATCTGAATAGCAAACTGAACCTCATTCTTTTCCTCCCTCTCAGCAGTCTATTTGAAGAACAGACTAGTTAATTGAGCAGATGGAAGGGAAGTGTAGGGCCAGGGTGTCTGAGAACAGGGAGCAGACAGACTTCCAGGAGACAGCCCTGCCCTGCCTGCAGAAGGAAGACAGAGCGTCTATGAGTGTGTAACAGCACGGGGCTCGGAGGGCCTTGAGCAAAGAACAACCTCTCAATCAGTGGCATCTGCAAGGACATGCTGGGAACTGTGAGACAGTTTTAAAATGTGACCATCGCTGTTGTGTGCACTATTATGACAATGTTTATCAGGAAGAGATGCCCCCTAAAAGGACTGGACACTAATTTTACCCAGAAGCAAGAAAAAAAGATTTCCCTCTCTGACACATCACTGTATCGACTTGCTTTGACATGACATGAATTTTGTTAGATGTCAGAGTCTGAGCTGTCAACTCAGGTAACACTGGGCTGGACACCTGGTTCAAACATTGAGACTGTGTCATGTTGGTCCAGGAAATAACCTTCTGAGATTTGGGTTCCTCATTTATAAATTAGGATCATGATGGTGCATACATCCTTACACATTTGCTCTCAGAATTAAGTAAAAAACTAAATAAATAAATGAGGTAAAATGTTGAATATAGGGCCGAGCGTGGAGTGAAGTGTAGTAAATCATAGCTATTAGGATCATCTCTGTTTTCTTTTATTAAATTTGGAAAAACACCCAACTTGAAATCTAACCCTGGTCTCTTAAAAACAGTTAAAGCTAGTCCTGCTCTCAGGTCTAAGTGTTTAAAAGTATTTCACATGAAAGACAGACTGGCCAGAGTGGAGAGAGGACTGAGGTATCTGGGAAGGGAAGACATCACAGATGGCCCGTCAGGAACTTCATGGTGTCACATCCAGAGACACCTGCCAGCTCAACCAGGGATGCATCTTCGATGAGGACCAGATGCTACTAATTGGCGAGGAATCTTGTGGCTGCCACCCAGAGAAGAGAACAAATTCTTTGTCACCACATGGTTGTTTTTCCTTTCGAATGGAACATGTTAACTCTTTCAAATAGTCACACCAGCTTCAGTCTCCAAGTGCCCGTGTCTACATTTAGGAAATTCTTAAGAAAGACACTGGGGCATTTATTTGATTAATACAAATTCTCTGCTCCTCCAGCAACCCTCAGTCCCATCTGGTCTTTGGGAAGACCACTAATGACACCTTCTGGATGGGACCTCACTTTAGTGTCCCCGTGTGGGACTTAGAGAAGCGCAATACTCCCTCTCTCTGCCCACTCCTCCCCTGAAATCATTCCTCTCCATGTCTCCCTTCCAAATTGTCGCCTCTTTCAAAGACGATGACTGGTCTTCATGCCTCTACAGGGGCTCTCAGAGCCAGCAAAGGGCCTGCCCCATGGGAGAGCTTTGCTCAACAAATACATAAATATGACTGGGGCCACAATTACATTTTCAGCATTTCCTGCCTCCTCAATTCCCAGACCTCAAAATAACACCATCTGCTCCCATCTCATTAAATTATTTTCCATCTCTTGAATACACCATGCATTCCCACACATCCATGCCTTCCTACCCACTGTCTTTCTGTCTTGAGTCCTCATAATGGAATGAGCCAGACCCCATAAAAGGAGAATATTATAGAGTAGAAATCATCAAAACTATGGCTGTAAGTCCAACCCACTGCCTGTTTTTGTCAGTAACAATGTACCGGAGGGCATCCATGCCTAGATGTTTACATATTGTGTCTGACTGCTTTTGTGCTACAGCGGCAGAGTTATTGTATAGGCTGTCCAGCCTTAGAAATTCACTTTCTGGCCCAGAAAACATCACTAACCCTCATTTTTAGGGGCAAAGCCCAGGTGGCAAGGCAACATAGTTTGAATCCTGACTCTGCTGATAATCAAGTAGTAGCTGTGGGAAAGTTTTTGCACCCCTCAGAATTGTGGTTATTTCTCTCTAAAAAGGAGAATAAAATCTATTTGACAAGGTGATTATAAAGGCAGGATAAAATATGTAAAAAAAAAAAAAAGGTCTTAGTGTGGTATCTGGCAAAGGGTATATGCTCAACATATACCTTCTCTCCCCTTTCTCTGTCCTATGTGTATCAGTCAGTTCAGTCTGGGTAACAAAGTTTCACAGACTGGGGGGCTTAAATAACAGGAATTTATTTCTCTCAGCCCAGAGGCTAGAATTTCTAGATGGAGGCACTAGCATGGTTAGGTGAGGACACTTTCCTGGTTCCTTAACAGCCAACTTTTCACCGTGTCTTCATTAAGTGAAATGAGAGAGTTCTGCCGGGTCTCTTATAAGGGTACAAATTCATTCATAAGAGCTTCACCCTCCTGATTCAATCATTTCCCAAAGGCCCCCCACATCCTAATACCATCAACTCAGCATTGCTCCAATGTGAAAAATACCTAGGTCTCTAAGGAAGCAGAGAAATGCCCTGGAGAATAGTGAGACCCATACTAGACTACATCAAGAGCAGAAATGTATTTATTCTGCTTGAGCCACTGAAATTTCAGGGTTTGTTACCACAGCATGACATGCCCACTTTTGCCTAAGGCATGTACAGTGAAACAGACCCACAAACACAGCTGGCTTCCGTTTCCTCAAGTATTCTATTTCTTGAATGTTGGTATTGGCAAGTCATAGTGATGGGCATGTGAGTCACAGCAAAAGTTGGCTATCCAACAACAGAAAGGATAAGCAATTGTCTACATAGACAGCAAAATGGAGATGTCTCAAGGGAGAGACAAAAGTACTATCAGCAGCTTTCTTGCAATGCTGTGAACTAAATAGACCAAAAATCCAATCACTGCAAAATAGCTTCAAATGCTGGATTAAAAAAAGAAAAATGTCTTCCTTAACACAAAGCCTAGTAGTCTGGAAAGTAAGGAAATCCCTCAAAGCCAAAAAATGAAAAAGGTGCACAAAGCCAGGAGTGTAGTAGAGTGCTAAATCCTGAAACTATCAAGCCTGGGGTGTCTTCCAATCACCCCAGGACCCTAAAGAAGACAACCGGGAATCTGTTCCAGAGTGGGAATGAGATCAGACATTCTTGTACAATGCCAGGCTTTCTGGGGGCCACTTTCAATGAGCCAAGAAGTAGCAAAGAACTCTCCCCTTGCAGGAGAAGAGAAAGAGGTAATCTTCCTTACTCAGAAGGAAGGACATGAGGGTAGGAGGTGGAGATTAGTTCTTATGTAATCTCCCTCGAGAATTCCAGCCCCAAGTGTACAGTCACAGGGGTTTGGGAACTAAATTTTTGCTATCCGATCTTTTTTAAAAGCCCAATTTGAGAATTTAGTTTAAAGTGATCCTGAGTTGATAGTATCTCCAAGCAACTGGATAACATCTCCAAGAAAACTGATGCAAATTCACATTCTCTGAACATACCCTCAAAGAATGATCACAGAGGGAAGCCAGGATGGCTCAGTGGGTTAAGCACTCGCTTTGCAGCCCTGGGTACTGAGGATTGAATCCCAGCCCTGGCCCATGTAGACCCATATGCTGAACTGGGGAGTGCCCCCAGTTCAGTTCTCACCGGGGTGATACCCCAGCCCAGTTCCTGCCCTGTGCAGCCCCGCCCACCTGTGGAATGAAGCTATATGGAAAAACCAATGATGTGCAACTATGGAGACTGTTCTGGACCCTCCCACTTCTCTCTGTTTCTGTCTCTGTATCTATCTCTCTGTCAAAAACAATAAAAATAAATCTTAAAAAAAAGAAATTATCACAGATATGTATTTCAATAAATATGAGTTTACAACCAACATCACAAAACTGATGAGGAAAAAAAAATGAGAAGCAACAGCAACAAAACTAGCAGAATCAGAGCCACAGCAAAAGGGCTTTGCTATCCATGCAGAATGTCCTACAGGGATGTCACACACCTGCCAGTCCTAGGGGACAGTGAGGGGACCCAATCTCAGAACCAAGAGTGAGAGTTGTAAGGAAGTGGTCAGAAATTAGCCAGAGGTCTGGAGAGGTGTCCCTAGTGCTAATCAGGGTGTCCCCTGTGGTAAAAGAAAACAAGGAAGGGATTGACGGGTCGCAGCACAGCCTGGAGAAGTGGCCCCGGGGCAAAGGAGGCAGAGGGCACGTGCAGGTCCACAGGACCCACAAAGCTGGTCAGGGAGGCCAACACTGCCCTCCACCACAGTCACGGGGCTTGTCCACAGTGTGGGCTTTTCCTACTGGCCCCAGTCTCTTCCATCCTCCCCTGTGTCAACCAAAATAGTGGCATAAAGCCATGCAGCCCCCCAGCAACGTCATGAACGTGAGTGAACACTAACAAACTCGGTGTCTGAGTCAGCTTGGATTGCTGTAACAGGACCAGAGGCTGGGTGGCTCATTAACAACAGAAATTTATTTCTCACAGTTCTCAAGTCTTAAAGTCCAAGATCAGGGCACCCGCGTGGCCAGGTTCTGTTGAAATCTCTTTTCCAGGCCGAAGACTGCTGACTTCTTGTTCCTTACACGGCGGAATGAGGGCAAGAGAGCTGCTTGGGGTGCCTTCATAAGAGCTTCACCCTCACGACCTATTTACCTCCAAGAGTTCCTACACTGAGGTCCATGACATTGAGGTTTGTGACTTCAACATACGAATATGGGGGACAAGCAAACATTCAGCCTATCATACTGTTTTATTTGACTTTGAGTAGAACAGAAACTCAGAATTATGAAAGAAATAGTTAGTGAATGATAAAAATGAATTAGACACGTTCTTCCAAAATGAAACAGTGGAGAGAGAGATAAAGAGAGATATCTGAGTTCAGAAGTGGCTAAGATCCAGAGTAAATAGTCAGCTTCACAAAATTACCCCTTTCAGTATCAATCTCTGATACTTTAATCATCACCAGCCATGGACACAGTTCTTATCATGAAGACAAGGGCTCAGAATGGCACAAGGATAATGAAGGTGAAATACTATTACATTTAATACTATAATATCATTAATGCAGCTGCAGTCAGAAAGCAAGGACTTTTCAAATTAATTATTTCTTGTTCCAACATACACCGTGCAATGGGCTTTCTAAATCAGAATGACACATCCCAACCTTTTCTTTATTAAGATGATTTTATTTTATTTCTTGAATCTTGGTAGCCTGGGCAAGTTTATAAATATTTAAGAGAAAAATTAGGCAGGAAAATGCTGGATAATGCATGAATAGCAACCAATTGACTTAGATAGAGATGCCCTGGGAACGCACTTTAGAATCTTTCTGCCTTTAGTACACAAATTCTACAAATCTAGACAGTCCTTTCCCTTTAGGGTAAGATTAGCAATCCCTATAATTATGCTGAGAGCTTGTATATCCTTCTTGATTTGCACTTTCTATGTTAATGCAAGAGGAAGAAGGGAAACTCGCTGTTTGAAATACGCTCATTAAGATCCCTCTGAACTGAGTCTTTACGGTCAGCAGTACAAATTAGGCAAAATATTGATAACTTGCCTAGTAATGGTCTCTCCAGGGTGGGCCACTAATTACT
>PVKE010008711.1:0-46885 GCA_004027555.1 Craseonycteris thonglongyai
CTGGCACAACATCTGCCGGGTTCACCACTATGCCCCCAGCACCTGGCACAACATCTGCCAGGTTCACCACTATGCCCCCAGCACCTGGCACAACATCTGCCGGGTTCACCACTATAAACCCAGCACCTGGCACAACATCTGCCGGGTTCACCACTATAAACCCAGCACCTGGCACAACATCTGCCGGGTTCACCACTATGCCTCCAGCACCTGGCACAACATCTGCTGGGTTTACCACTATGCCCCCAGCACCTGGCACAATGCCAAGAACACAGTGGCGCTCAATAAGTATATCTTGACTGAATGTATGTGCAGCATGGACAAATACCAGGTATATTAGTTGCCTATTGCTGCATAACAAATACCCTTCAAAACTTAGCACTTACAGCAACAAGCATTTATTATCTCAGCAGTTTTGTGGGTCAAGAATCTAGGTGTGGCTTCGCTGGGTGCCTCTTTCCAAGCTCACTCACGTGGCCCTTGGCAGGATTTCTGACTATGGCTGGAAACCTCCCTCGGGTCCTTGCCACATGGACAGCCCATCATTTTTGCTACATTCTGCTCAGCAGAAGCGGGTCAGTAGGTGTAGCCCACACTCAAAGGGAGGGTATTGCCCAGGGCATGAATACCAGGAGGCAGGGATCGCTGGGGGCCACCTCAAAGGTGACCTGCATTGGATGACAAATGGGGTAGAGAGCATCGTCCTCCAGTTACAGAAGAGGCACCATAACTTCTCTGTGAAGGCACCGCACAGGCAAGGGTGAGGGACCGTGATGACGGTCTGTAATGGTTTAGATTTGTGATATTTAAATAACAATAAGCCTTTACACCGGGCTCAGTTCACAAAGGCTCTGCACACCCCTTTGGAGCTTTTTCCACCAAAGCTTATGGCTTCAAAGAGGAAACGTGGAGTCCAGACCTCAGCACGGACTTGACTTAAGAGGAGCAGTGCAGAGTGGAGGTTAAGACAGTAGACTCGGGGTCAGATGGCCCAGGTCCAAATCCCAACTCCCCCTGCTCTCTCACCTCCAGTCAGACCTTAGCGCTCTGTATGGTGGGGATACTAATGGTCCTTTATGTCCTCGGCTCTCTCCTCTGTAAGACGGCTATATTTTCATCTGGTTGATGTCATAAATGAGAGCTGATATTTGGAAAGCACTTGGAATCCAACCTGCACCCAGACAGCAGGATCACAGATAACCCGCCCTTCTCCCAGCCTGGGAGAGTCACCTCCGTCCCATGCTGCACGTAGTGGTGGCATCGCTAAGGGCCAATGGGTGTCCTGTCTTACACCTGAGCCTGAGGCCCTGCCAGCTGCCCTCTGTGGAAGGCATGGCAGACATCATGTGTATCAAGTGTGGTCTTGGCAGGTGAGAGTGGGGCCTAAAGAGCCCAGGGCTCGGAGCCAGGAGGCCCATAGTCGGGGCTGTGGTTTCCCCATCTGTGAAAGGGGGACAAGGAGCGGGACTGGACAGTCTCCAAGGTTCACTGGGGGACGGCTTCCTGGAGGAGGTGAACAGGAGGCAGAGGTTTGAGCGTAGGAATGGCATGGAGGCCGGCTCCTCCCTCCCTGCTTCCAGGCAGCCCGGGCATTGTGGAGGCCACCTGCTCAGTGTGTGACCTCCTGGAGGGCAGAGTGTCAAGCAGGGCACTCCCAAAGCTCTAGGGACGGAGCTGATTGCATTGGGTGAGAGGTGCCCACCAGGGCCTGGCCCACGGCTGCTCCCCAAGTCTGGGCAGAGTGGCTACGGTCAGCCACCCCCAACAAAGTGGGGATTTGGAGCCCCCTCGTTTTATCATCTGAGAATTAGAAGAGATTGTGCTTATAAAGTAGCTGGTGCAGGGTAGGTGCTCAAGAAATCGGTGCCATCAGCATAATGATGATGAGTTCATTATACAGTAGACTCTCAGTTAACCAGCACTCATGCGGATACATGTAGTATTATTTCTTCAAGTTTTTTTGCCAGTTGCTTGAGAGTGCTGGTTGCTTGAGTTCCAGTTAACGGAGAATCTACTATAGTTAGAGCCAGGAGGCTTGAGTTTGAGCCCCCTGCTCTTATTATTTTTTTCAATTTCTAAAATTTTGTATTTATTGTATGAAAGAAAGTGAGAGAGAGAAAGAGAGAGAAGGGGAGTGCCTAAAGCAGTCTCCACAGTTGTACATCATTAGTTGTGACATGGTTGCATTCCACACAGGTGGATGTGGGGCTGTGTGGGGCAGGAACCCAAACTGAGGGGCCTCCCGCATTGGCGGCGAGAACCTTCGCTGCTGAGCCACCGCGGCAGTTACCAGTTGTGCCGCAGTTCAGTATATGGCGTGGCACAGGCTGGGACCGGAAAGCGAACCCCAGACCTTGTGACTGCAAGGCAAGTGCCCAACCGCTAAGCCAACCCAGCATCCCAGCTCCTATTATGTTGTGTGAATATAGACAGTCATTTTTGTCTGTAGTCTCAGTGTCTGCCTCGTGAACATTAAACAATAGTGATTTCTGCTGCAGTTTACTGTGATCATCATCCAATTGAATCATGGGGTGAAAGTGCCCATAAACTGGTCAATTCTAGGCACGTCTGAGAGTCATCTACTCAGCAGCGTAACATTTATTGAGTACCTACTGTGTGCCAGGCCCTGTCTTTAAGAAGCTCGTGGACAAAGGGAAGGGTAAACATTTGTTTCTTCCTTAACCAGTCTTGCCTGAGTCCCATCTCTGTGAGCAGTCAGAGATGTGCCTACAACTGGCTAAAGTCACAGGCATTCCTTGCATGGCCTGTGCCATGTGACAATCACCTCTGAGTGCTGTACACCAGAGACCACACTTTCCCAACCAAAAACAGGCCCCCAGCAGCTGACAAGGGACGTGCACTTTAGGGACATTAGGACCAATGTTGAAGTCAGCGGTGACCTGAAGAGTCCAGGCCCTGGGGACCCAGTGACTGTGTTTCTGAGAAAGGACACTTGCTTTTGGCACAAGTGACTAAAAGAAGCTTCTAGAAGAGGAGGCGGTGCCTGGCAGGAGGGAGGTTAGGGCGCTCTCAGCAAAAGGCCTCTGGTGGAGCCTGCAGGGCACGGGGACTTTGGTGACAGCTGTGATGGAGCAGGGGACCAGGCCGGGCAAGAGGGCAGCCAGAAGCTTCCAGGGGGAGAGCCGTGACGGCCCTGAAGAACTGCTGTGTAGCTTCTGGAATCTGATTCCTGCCCTCCTCTTTCCCAGAGTTGCTCCTCCTGCCCTTGAACCTTACTCCCCAGGAATTCTAAACTGCTTTTCCTTCTCCAGACATGCTGTGCTATGTCATACCTCCCTATACAGCTCCTGTTCCCTCTGCCTAGAAAGCAGACTACATCCATCAAAACCCAGCTCCAGCGTCACCTCCCCCTAGAAGCCTTCCTTCATCCAACACAAACCTTCACGTAATAATATTCATGAATATTTAAGGTGGGTGCCTTCCAGACTTAGACAGTTCTCACAAGAACCCTCTGATCCCATTTTACAGATGTGGGAACTGAGGCATAGCCAGGCTAAGTAACTTGCCCAAGGTCACAGAGCTAGTATGTGGTGGTTGAATCCACTGCACTCTGACTTCTGAGAGGTCAAGAAGTGGGGCTGCAATAAGTGTAGTGCAGAGGGCTGGAGGGGTGGTGAGGAGAGACCCCTCACGGACAGCCTCCTCGAAATCTAGGGTGCAGGAAGTGTTGAGAAAGAGAAGGTGCACTTCCATGTATCACCAGGGTGGGGAAGGATGAGGGGCAGGGAGGGAGGAAGTGGGACAACAGAGGAGAAGTTGTGGGACCCCTGGTTGAAAGGGTCCCCACCCACAGGAGCACAGCTGGGGGTGGGCAGCTGGTGGTCTGACCCACCCTGTGTCCAGCTCCGAGAGATCTTTCATCCTAATGGCGTTCGAACTGTCCCAGGCTTGGGGGGCGGGGCTCAAAGGGGATAAAGAGCAGCTGAAGAATCAATGAACTGCTCATCTGCTCACTACAATGACAAGAGAAGGCCTTATAAAAGTTCATAATTCGGCCCATAATCCCAGAATAAGCAGAGTGTTTGTGTGGTGAGTGTGACTTCCTTTCTCAGCTCTTCATTCCCTCCCTTTCCTCTCGCTCAAGTTACAAAAATATGATGAGGCAGATTGCTTTAATCTGTCATTCCTCCCCTCCTACCACCGCTCGCGCTACACACGCGTGCGCACGCGTGCACACACACACGCACACACACGAGTCACAGGTGGATTCTTGGTGGCAAATCTCAACGTTGAGTGGGTATTGAGAGCATACACTTCGGAATTAGACAGACCAGGTTAAAATTCTGCCTCCATCACCAAGTGGCTACAGGCAAAAGTCATTTCACTTCTCTGAGCCTCATCTGCAAAATGGGATTCTAACATCTGTCTCACAGGGTTTGCTGTGAGGATTGAGAGAACAGGGAAGGCTGCTGGCCCTTCTCCCTGCCCACCCTCCAGCCCCTCAGGGCTTTGCTGTTACTTGTAACAGCCCTTCCCAGCTTCCGGCTCATCTGCGAGGGATTTGTCCCGTGGAGGGTGAGTCCTCGGCCTTGGGCCTCCATGCACCTTCCCCCACCAACTAGTGTCTAGCACAGCGCTGGACACCCTTTTGTGACTACTGTTAGATTTAATTTCGTTGAATAACTGAATTCTAAGCCTTAAAATCTCTATTATTTTTTGTAAACAAGGTAATTCAAACTAATACTTCTCTAAAAAAGTAATATCCCTGCCCCAAACTAATTAAGTTATTTCCCTTTCTTTCCCCTTTCCCAGCCTCCTGGTGGTTGAACACATGCACACTTGTATGTCCTTCGCCCCAGCTCACAGCCCAGGGCAGGCCCTGGTGATAACAGTGACCACCAGCCACGGCAGTGGCTGCCACTGATCCAGCCACTGATCCCAGCTCCTGAGCTCAGAATGGCACTTTCATCATTGCCTTTGATTTGTATTCAAACCTCACAGACACGCTGCCAATTGGGTATTGTGATTCCCTATCGTACCAAGGACATAACAGGCTTAGGGAGGGCAGCAACTTGTCCAAAGTGACGTGCTGTACCAGATTTTACCCTGCCAGCAGGGGCAGGTGAGGAGGGAGGCAGTGCTGATAGGCCAGCCTCACAAAGGTGGGACATTCCGATGAATCGCCACACCCAGTGTTTGGGGATCTAGCAGGAAGGCCTGGGGCAGCAATCCCAGGGTCCCTGCCCTGTCCCACCCATCCCCACACCCTTCTGCCCATGTGCCCCCTCCCATCCTTGCTTTTTCACTCTCCCCTCTTCTCCCAGCTCCAGAGCTGCCCTAAGACACTGGCACCTCGGTGCACTGTGCAGGGCCCACGCGGGCATGACCTCAGGCCGTGTCAGTGTGGGTGTCTAGGGCTGCAGGGCATCCCTGCTCTGCCAGCCATGCCCTGGTGACCTGGGCCAGTTGCTTAACCTCGCAGTGTCCGTGTCATTCCCTGAGCAATGGGGACAGCAGTACCAGCCTGACGGGGGGTGTAGGAGTAATTGCGGGAAGGCCCAGCCCCAGCGAGCCATGGACAGATGCCGGCTTGTTGTCCTCGCCCCTGTGGCGCTGTCAGGACCAAAGACACACAGGAACCAGACTGCCCTTCTAAGTGAGCTCTGCCCCCTCTCTGCTTCCTCCTGCCCACCCCATTCATCCTGGCCCAGAGCCAGCCTTGGGAAAAGAACAAGGACACTGGGGAAGACCCACTGGGAGTCAGGGGTCAGGATTGGGGATCCTGCCCCAACCCTGCCGTAGCTCTGGGACAGTGGGCAAGTCACCTCCCTCCTGGGCCTCTGTTTCTTCCTTTGTCAAATGAGGGGGCTGGACTAAGGTGGTGTCCGGCGTGATTTCAGGGACAGGAAAATCTTTGGGAAAGGGACGAGTGGAAAAAGGCACAAACATCCTGCAGAAGAAAATGCATGAACACATGTGTGGAGGTGGGAGGCCACAGCTTGGGGAATGTAGCAGACAATATTTTGAGAACCTAAGAGTTTATCTCTAATTTTTTAGATCAGGGGCAAGGTTTATCCTCCCATGGTGCTTGTAAATTTGCAAATACACACACACACACACACACACACACTCTCTCTCTACAAATCTGAGTGCTTTCATTTGGCAGCACTAGTAAAGGAGATGGATGAAGAGCAATTTGTGCTTTTTTCATAGATTTGGGTGCTTTTCATAGATTATCTCATTTGCTCTTCCAAGAAATGCTAGGGAGTCAGAACTGATATTAATCCCATTCTATAGATGAGCAAACTGAGGCTCAGAGGGATAGTGACTTCCCTAAAGGTACACAGCCATGAGTGGCTGGCAAGAACTGACCTCAGGTCTCTCAGACATAAAGCTCAGGTGGAAGGACAGCTTTTATGAGACTGGCTCCAGCCTTCCCATGGCCTTGATGCCACCCACATTTGCATACCAGTACCTTCTGAGTTTGCTGGGGGCTTCTTTCCCTGCTCACCAGGCAAATTTGGGAGCTGGGTCTTCCCTCCTTGTTGATACAGGACCCCAGAGCCAAAGCTGCCTTTAGCATCATCTGGCCCAACCACCTCTTTTACAGAAGAAAAGATAAAGTGGAAAATCGGGATGGCTCAGCAGGTTAAGCGCTCACTTTGCAGCTGCAGGGACCAAGGATCAAATCCTGGCCCCGGCCCGTGCGGAACCATATGCTGAACTGGGGTGTGCTTCCCATGTGGAAGGCCCCCAGCCCAGTTCCTGCCCTGCGCGGACCCCGCCCACCTGTGTGGAAACGAAACTTTGTGGAAAACTGATAACACAACTATGGGGACTTCTCTGGGCCCTCCCTCTTCTCTCTGTCTCTCTCTGCCCCTGTCTCTCTCTCTCTCTCTCTCTCTCTCTCTCTCTCTCTCTCTCTCTCTCTTTCTGTCTTGTCAAAACAATAAAATAAATCTTAAAAAAAAAAGAAAGAAAGAAAAGATAAAGTATGTTAAGGGCACACAGAGCATAGACCTATGGGAGGAGCTGAGAAAACTCAGGCATCACTGTTATTACTACAGAGGTTGCTTCTTCAGCCTCTACTGGTGCTAGAGCTGAATTCGGACCCAGGACTACACAGGCTCCCTTTTCTCTAGGGACAAAGGAATAGAGAAGTGGCTCAATGCAGTTTGCGTTTGCATGCCAGGCCTAGGACAAAGGGGGTGACAACAGGAAGCTGCAGTGATCTGCTCAAATCTTAAGATTCATGCAGAGCTGTCCAGGGAACCCAAGACAGGGATGCACAGGGGACTTACTTCCATGGCATAGCACTCATCCTTCAAATCCCCTCTACCCAGTCAAACTGACCACCTACCAACATGTCTGTGACACGGGCAGGCCAGTGGATCATCCCCATCTGCAGGTGCAGAAGCTGAGGCCCAGGCTGGGCCAGGGGCCTTTCTAGGATCCCTGGGGGAGGGAGAGGCAGGGGTGAGCCTCCAATCCCATGCCTCTGTTTACTGCCCACACTGACTGAGGCAGGGGCTGGGCGGAGGAGGAGCAAGCCCCTGCCCTTGCCTTTCTGTGCATGTCCCCACAGGTGGCAGGGCCAGCCCCAGCGGGGTGGGGGCAA
The DNA here is from genome assembly GCA_004027555.1 of Craseonycteris thonglongyai. Classification (NCBI taxonomy): domain Eukaryota; kingdom Metazoa; phylum Chordata; class Mammalia; order Chiroptera; family Craseonycteridae; genus Craseonycteris; species Craseonycteris thonglongyai. The sequence goes on from PVKE010008711.1 coordinate 7,580, forward strand.
GGCTCAGTGTTCAAAGCAGGGAGGCCACTCTGTGGACATTCCAGTTGTGCAGGAAGAACATACTCTTGAGGCCAGCCGCCTGGTGACTTCTTTCTGCAGCGTCAGCCTTCTCAGGGTCAGCGCGATAACGCGGACAGGAAAGGCTGTTGGAGGGAGGCAGATCTGAACTTGAATCCTGGCACTTCTGCCTGGAGCTGTGGGTCTGGGCTGGTCCGTGGCTTTTTCCTTAGCCTGTTTCCTTGCCAGTTAAGGGAGGAGGATGCGTTACTACCTTTTCCAGCTACTGCGAGGGTTCAGTGCCACCATGCCCTAAAGTGCCCAGTGGGTAGTCGATGCTTGAGAAATGTTCCTTCTTTTTCCTCCTTCTCATTCCCCCCTCCCCTGAGAAAAAATTAGTCAGCTTTCAGGAACTGACTCACAAATGTACAGTACAATGTCATCAGGGGCAAAGTTCAAACTGCAAGGCAAATATTTTCCTTAAGAAGCAACAAGGTCTCTGTGTAGCCTATTCAGATACACAGAGAATCATAAGCCATTTGGTATGCTAAAGATCTCCCATTGAAATCTTTTAAAATCGCCAAGCTCTCAACATTTCAATCTTTGGGAGCCACCTTTTGAAGTAAGGGGAGTGGCTAAGATCCATCCTTGTGCCCTTGAGTTAACAAAAACCTGCTCTGTAATGGCTTTGCCCAAGCTTGTCCAACCTGTGGCCCATGGGCTGTGTGCGGCCCTGGATGGCTTTGAATGCAGCCCAACACAAATTCCTAAACTTTCTTAAAAAGTGAGATTTTTTTTGCTTTTATTTTTTTTGGGTGGGGGGGGTTGTTTGTTTGTTTGTTTGTTTTTAGCTCATTAGCTACTGTTAGTGTTAGTTATTTCATGCTTGGCCCAGGGAAGCTAAAAGGTTAGATTCCCCTGGCTTAGCCTAATCCTACTAGATAGACTCTACAGGTTCTACCAGATCACCCACCTTTGTTGCTTACTCAGCCAGCTATAGCAGCTTGGGTCTCCAGGCTTCCCTGAGGATCACAATTTCTGATCCTTTGACTCATTTAAAATGAGATCCACCAGCCAGCTTGGTTTTACTTGCCTCCCAGAGGTCATATAGCGAGAGCCTAGTGTAGTGGTTCTCACACAAGCGTGCAGCAGAGGGCCTATTAAAACACAGGGTGCTGGGCCCCACCCCAGAGTTTCTGATTCAGTGAATCAAGAATCTGCACTTGTATCAGATTTCCAGCTGATGCTGATGCTGCTGGTCCAGGCACCACACTTTGAGGACCATTAGTCAGAGAAGTTGTGTGCAGGGACCCAGGCTAAGCTGCGGAGTTCCCAGCTCTGCTACCTTCTAGCTGTGTCACTCTAGGCCACAGTTGCCTCATCTTTAAAATCAGGTTAATAATAGTCTCTACCTCATAGGTAACCCTGGAGAGGGTCAAATGTGTTAATGCATGCAAACTGTGTGCCTGGTATATAGCACGTACTCAATAAAATTTGCTGTTATTAGCATAGTAAAGAAAAAAAAAAGCACCATTTCCTGGTTTCAGTTCAGACTTTCACACTGGCGTGTAATTTTGAGGACATCATGTCACCTCAGTTTTCCCATCTATACTAAGCGGGTAATGATAACCCACTTTGCATTCCATGCAGGATGTTCTGAGGGTCACATGGAATCTAATCTGTGTGAGTGTGCTCTGTAAATGATAAGCGCTGTACAATGACTTGCAGCTAGGTATTGTGGGAAGAACAGGAACTCAAAGTCTGAGAGACCTGACCTGAAATATCAGGTTAAGGAGGCAAATTTCTGCCTCTTTGAGGCTCGGTTTCCTCATCTCTAATATGAGGGAAATGATAGTGAGAGCCTCAGAGCAGCTGGGAAACACCCTGAGAACACCTTGCCTGATGTTTGTCCCTTTAGTCCAGGTTCTAAGAATTTCACTCCAGGGTCAGTGTTAGATCCTGGGCCTTCCCCTGTCCCCTCCCACAGACCTGCCATGGAGCAGCAGCCTAAGTTGAGTCCCCTCCAGTTGGAAGCCTAGGCTGGCTCATGCACTGGCCAGCTCCCTCTTACAGACCCCAGAATCCCCAGCTCACAGGGTCATGATGAGGATGAAACGAGAGAAAGTGTGGACGTCCTGCCCGGACTCCCACACCACACCGGGCAGGCCCTCGGTAAACACTGCTCTCCTGAGAGAGGTCCTCGCAGCCCCTCCCAGGCCGCCTCCCAACAGCTTGCCTCTGGGAGTCATTAACTCTGGAAGTGAATTCCTTGCAGCATAAGAGGTTTCACAGCAACTTTATTCTCCAGGAGAGAGGTGGAACAGCCCCTCCCTTCTCCAGGAGGGGAAGGAGCAGTCAGAGACCTGTTTAATTTAATTTAACGCACTGTGGCTTGCCAGGTTGCCCCTGGTAACAGCTTCAGCTGCTGCTTGGGTTACAACCAGAGGGATTTTTAAAGAGACAGCCCGTTTTCAGGCCAGAATTGCTCAGCAGAGTGAACAGCCTCCACAAGGTTCCTCACAGGGATAGAGGATTAAACCTCAGGCACAACAAAGCTTCAGATCACGTGCATTTATACAATTAACTCCATTCTGCATGTGCAGCCCTATAAGCCCTCCTGCAAATGTAATTCTTAAATGGGAATCTGAGAAGGGGCTATGTTTGGGATTTGTCATACAGTTGTCACTCAGCTAGCTACTTTTCTGAAAATCAGTTTTACAGTCTTCAAGTTGACGAAGGAAGAGAGTAAACTCTTAGGGGTTTTCCCTGCAATTCAGGCATACTGCCACCAGGTGGTAGTATTGCTTGCTTAGTTCAAACCATACCTAGGTTCTTGAATTACTCAACAATGTCAGAGTGGTAGTGAAACCACTGTGTTTTAAGCCCTGATCCTTCTAACTACTGTGTGACCCTTGGTAAGGTGCCTCACCTCTGTGGTCTATATAATAAGGAGACTGATAACTGCGTGTTGTGGACAAGGCTTGGAGCTAGGACTGTGAAGGCATGAGTGTAAGTCCCAGCTCTGCCATGTACTGTATGGTTTAGGCACATCATTTAATTTCTTGCAGCCTGAATACCAAACAAGATAGTGGATCTGAACCAGGGAGAGCCCTGAGGACACCACATTACTCTCCAATACTGGGGACCTGTGAAGGAGAGAAAGGTGCCTGGGACCCCAGAGGATCGGAGGCCCTAGGAGCGCAGCTGGGGGTGGAGAGTGGGGTGAGGAAGAGTGCCTCTGGACTCCAGAGCCTGCAGCCTCATTGCCCCAGAGCTCACAGTGGATAGAGCAGCCTCGTAGACACCCCTACCTCCATTCAGCCTTCACCCAAACCAGGAAGGACGGAGCAAGTGTAAATGGAGCAAGCACTCCAGCCTGGGCACTGCTTCCCAACACCTATGAGGCCTTATTATCCCCCTTTGCAGATAAGGACAGCCCTGCGGGGTAACTCATCTGCCCAGGGCCAGCCACTGGAGCCTCTGCTCTTTGCACTACAGCTCTCATTTCTACACCTGCTCTGGCTTGTGGCTACACCTCCTTGTCAGGAGCCTGAGGTTCTGTCTCTCCTTCCCATGACTCAGTTTGGCCAACCTCCAAGTGGGCATGGGGTCAGCAGTCATTCAAGCACACCTGCAAGCAGCCAGGGAGCCTGAGGCTTCAGTCTTTCCCTGGTCAGGCTCTGACATTATGTTCCACTTGGCCCACACTAGTTGTCCCGTGAATAGAGTTCCACCCCACCGTCCCAGGTCCTATGTAGGTGCAGCAGGTAAGGTTCTCCAGCACCCTATCCCAGCCTTGTGCTTTGGCCCGTGTTTCCCACAAGCTCTAAAGGATGCCCTTTAACCCCTGGGACCTGGCGTTCTCCCCTCCAGACAGCCTTGTTCCCAAGTAAAGCCCTGTGCACATATTCCCACCTAAGTGGCAGGGTTACTCTCCAAGGTGATGTGAATGTAAGAACACATTGGATCTTTGCACTCGCCAGCTCTAGCCCCTTCTATGGCCCCCCTGCAGATGAGTTCCAGGTCCTGAGCCTGGCACTCGGGGCCCCTCCTGGTGTAGCCCTGCTTGCTCATCCACAGCCCCTCACCAGCCCCCCGCCCCTTGCCGCAGAGCTTCCAGCCACTTGGGGCTGCACACAGCTGCCACACCATGCACACTCATCTCTGAGCTTTTGCACATGGCGTTCCCCCCTGTATGAAATACCTTCTCTTACCATATCCACCTGGGTGGTTCCTCTTGGTCCTTGAGAGCTGCCCCAGCCTGTCCTCTTCTGAAAGCCTGGGGCATTACCCCTGGAGTGTGTGGGATACTTCCTGCCATACTCCTGGTGTCCCTTTACTCGTGTCTTTGGTTCAGACTTTCCTGCCAGACTGGGGGCTCCTAAAGGCAAACCTGCCTCTCCTCTCCTGTCCCCATTGCCCAGCCTGAGCCACACAGGAAGATAATTGGGGGACAGTGGCTGAGAAATGCAATTGGAGGAGCCTCCTCTTGGCGGTCTGGCTTGGGCTCAGATTCACTCAGTAGGATCTGACTTATAAGTCCCCCTACTCATTTCCTCCCTCCAAGTTCATCCATGGCCTCCCCAGCGCAGCAGCAGCATAACTTGCCAGCGTTCGCTTCCCCACACCCCACTCACACCCCGTGCTCACCAGACTGCCCAGAAACCTCCATGCTGGGCCCTCCATCCCTCCTGTTTCCCATCCCACCCTCCCAAACACCACTGCTATTCAAGACCCACTGTACAGCTCGTCCTCTGCGAGCCTTCCCGAGTCTCCGGCTAGGACGGCCTTTCCATGCTGCTTCATGTTTCTGCATCCCTCTCAGGACATCGATCAAACTGTGCTTCATACTACAATCATTGGCAGCCGGGTATAATGAGGGAGCATGGGCTTTGGAACCTAACAAAGGGGGTTAGAATCTCAACTCTTGACTCTCAAGTGCTGTGTGACCTTGGGCAAGCCACTGTACCTCTCTGAGCCTCAATCTGTTCCTCTGCAAAGTGGGCATGACACCTACCTGATAGGTGTCAGGATCCTGGCATGAGACACACACTCAGTCAGGCCCTATTATTTATGCCTGGATCGGTTTCCCCAGCCAGGCGGTGAACCCATTTGGGTCAGAATGCAGGTCCCATTCAGTCCCACATCCCCACAGCACCCAGCACAGGGCCTCACACGAGACACGCAGAAAGGCTGGTGGGACTGACTGCATTCACCCTGGCTGCCGGGGGTGGGGTGCAGGGATGATGAGGGTCCTGAGCTGAGGTAGTGGGGGTGGGGCTGGGGTGGGGAAGCACGGGCTGAATCCTGCCTGGAGATCAGACAGGAGATGAATGTAGAGGGAGGGGCCGGAGCTTGAAACCGAGCTGCCGATATGCACTGGGGGTTTTATTGGTTTTCATTAAAATTCCTTCCTGAGGCAGGAGCAGCTACTCCCATAAATAATGGCATAAATATTTTATCTGGTGCCCAAGTAGGTCTAAATGCACAGCAAGGTTGGCAAGAATAACAATGGGAAACAGTTCAAGGGTTGGGGGGAGGGGTCCTGGGCTTCAGCTGAACTCCCTCAGCATGCCCCGAGGGGCTTTCTCAGCAAGGTGGGAGCTGGCACCAAAGGAGAGAAGCTAGTGGATGGTGTCGGGGAGAGAAGGCGACCCGTGCAGTGTGGGTTCCAGGGTAGGGGGACGCAGAGCACAGGGAGGGGGCCAGGGCAGAGGAGCTGAGCTTGGAGAGCAAGACAGGGGGGAGGGAATGTATCACACACCCGCTCTGTGACAGTCTCCTCACATGGGGCTTTCACACAGGTTATGTCGTCAAATTCTCTGTGATCAGAGAAGCGAAGTGACTTGCCCGCAGTCCCCTGGCCAGTCAATGGCGGAGCCCATATAGCACAGGTGTTTAGGGCCAAAGCCCTTGTGCTGATGGCTTAGGGTTCACAGAACACATGGGCATCAGGAACCATGGTCTGAGCCCCTCCATAACAGCATCACTGGCCGTTCTCTGCTCTCCTAGATACCAATGGAGGAGAAAAGGGGCTGGTACTTCACCATGGCAACACTCTTCATCAGGTGAGGCAGGGAAGGGGGGCACAAACTGGCGGGGGGAGAGGTGGCTGAGCCCAGCTCAATGGCAAGGGCTCCCCAAGTTCCCCTCCTTTGCCATTGGCCCGTGCTGGGGACAGCAGGGCAGGGGCACTGACGAGCTGTGTCCTTCTCCCCGCCACAGGCTGGACGGCATCTTGCTGGAGCTGGACAGTGAGGAGCAGAAGAGGCTGCCCGCCTTCAACCGCACACTGGCCCTGCTCCGGCAAGTCCTCAAGTCCTCGGACCCCCACCACCGAGGTAGGTCCTCGGGATGGGAGGGAGAGCAGCCCCTGTCTGTCACTGTCCACACCTCTGGCACTGCTTCCCTTTGGGGAACCCCGTTTTTCTCTCTCCCTTGCCTTCTGTTCCGTATACTCTCCTGCTCATTTCAAGGAGCCCGTGCACCTTGCACAGGTGAATGCACCAATCACAGATCACTACACCTGCATGTTTCCAGTGTGCGCCTCATGGCCTAACGCAGGGGGGCCCGACCTTTTGGCTTCCCTGGGCCACATTGGAAGAAGAAGCATTGTCTTGGGCCACACATAAAATACACTAACACTAATGGTAGTTGATGAGCTAAAAAAAAGAAAAACAGAATCACAAAAAAATCTCATCGTTGCTTGAAGAAACTTTGCGGATTTGTGTTGGGCCGCATTCAAAGCTGTCCCGGGCGGCCCGCAGGCTGCAGGCTGGACAAGCTTGGCCTAGAGTGTAAGACAGTCTCCCCCTTCTCAGCCTCTCAGCGCCACTTTCTGGCTGGGAATGAAGGCTCTGCTGGAGAGGAGTCCAGTCGGTTTTTCACAGGGTCACACAGCTAGGACAGGGCCTAGGACTTCAGAGCTGGTGCACAGGTGGAGCCAGAGAGCTGTGCACCTTCAGGGAGGTCCCCTAAGTGACACTTGAAAGCACCAAGTAAGCACTGCAGTGACCCACATCCCCTCTCCCCGCCTTTGCTTCTCTCAGTGGCTCCCTGGGTGGCCTTCCGTGATTTCCTTCCAGTGACCCTCCCTCTGTCTCCCTGGGGGCTGACCCCTTCGTGGAGCTGGTCCCCTCCCCCCTTGTGGCTCCCCTGCTCCCTGCTGCTTCCTAGAGACCCCTCTCCCACCCTTTCCCCCAGCTCTGGCCTGGTGCTACCTCGGGATACTGCTAGAGAGAAAGGACACCTTCTCCACCACCCCCATGGGCGTCCACAACTGCGGGTACTCGGGGACCGACCCCCTGGACTGCTTTGGCAAGGTACGTGCCCCCAGCCACACCCCCTCCCCAAACTAGGACAGAGCCTGATGCCCCAGCCTGCCCACCTGGAACCTGCTGCTTCTCTGGGTGTCACCACCCTCACCCCCAGCGTGTGCCTGCCAGGAAGGTCACTCCAGACCTTCCCATCCCAAACGAAACAGAAGTGTGCCCTAAGTGCCTAAGAGTCAGACCCTCCCCATGTCCAGTGTGCCAACCCCCGCCTCCAGCCTCATCTTTCAAGCAATTCACTGTGCCCCTCCCCATCCCCATTAGCCTAGTGGAGGGGATGGGTTTAGCTAGGGGGTCTCACCAGCTCTGCCCCGAGGCCATGTGACCCTAAGGCAAACCACTTCCATCTCCAATCCTCACGCCTCCGTGACTGTTAACTGTGTGATCTGCCTCCCTGTTGGGTGATTGAGAGACTCAAAGCCGTGGTGGTGGACAAAACTGTTCACTATAAACTGGAAAGTACTGTTCAAGCCTTATTCTTGGCACCTTGTTCATGTGACAATTTCCACACTCTGCTCAGCTTTGAGGTCCTTCCTGGAGGCTGGGCCAGGGACCTTATGTAATAATATTCATGTGCTCGCTTCGGCAGCACATATACTAAAATTGGAACGATACAGAGAAGATTAGCATGGCCCCTGCGCAAGGATGACACGCAAATTCGTGAAGCGTTCCATATTTTTCACATAATGCGATGCATGGGTGATGTGATGCGGAGTTGTTCATCGGGAAACTATCTAATTGTTACCAACCAATGTCACCCCATTAAATTTAACAATAAAATATAATATTAAAAAATAAATAAAAAATAAAAACAATAATAATAATATTCATTCACCTGTGCCTTCAGCACAGTGCCCTGCACTTAGCACGTCCCTAATGTTTGGTAGTCAGTGATAAGCAATTTCTATTTTTTAGATTTATTTTATTGTTTTGAGAGGTGAGAGAGAGACAGAAGTGGGGAGGGCCCAGAGCAGTCTCCATAGTTGTACATCATTAGTTGTAACATGGTTTCATTCCACACAGGTGAATGCGGGGCCGACCAGGGTGAGAACCGAACCCGGGGCCTCCATGTGGGAGGCATGAACCTTTCTTTACTAGTTGTGCTATAGTTTAGCATACAGGTTTGCACAGGCCAGGGCTGGGATTCGATTCCTGGACCTCCCAGATACAAGACAAGCGCTCAACCTGCTGGGCTATCCCGGCATCCGTGATGAGTAATTTCTTGATGAGAGATCTTAGAACAGAGCAGAGCATAAGCACTAGTTTATGAGTCTTCCAAGTAGTGTGTCCAATTTAACAGACATACTGCCTCTGCCCCTCCTTGTAAACCTACTCTGTGTTGGGGCAGGACCCACCATTTCAGAGCCAGCAACAAACATAGGACAGGCAGCTGTCAGTAACAATATGGGGGGACCCTCCCCCACAAAACAGAATTATCTTCTGGAGGGCGGGTCCCTTGCAGTACAGGCTTCCCCCACTAGGTGAATGTTCTAGGAACCCATCTGCATCCGTGTACCACCTGGTGTTGTGAGAGGCTGTGTCTGGCTTCAGTTAATTTTTTTTGGAGACTCCTTCAACACATTTGCCCATTTCATGATGGGTGATTTACACAAACAACATGGGGCGTGACTACGTACCTGCCTACACCATACTGAGTATTGAGCAGTTTTTGACCAAAAAAAATGGCATGACTCCCATGCCCCACCCTCCCTATTCACCTGATCTGGCCCTGAGCGACTTCTTTTTTGTTTCCCTGGATGAAAAAAGTCCTCAGAGGGAAATGTTTTTCCTATGTGGAAGAGGTGAAACAAAAAAACAGCAGAAGCACTTAAAAGGCATCAAAATTGACAAGTTCATAAACTTCTGAGCAGTGGGAAAGAGCATCTTGATAGGTGTGTTGCATCAAATAGAGAGTACTCTTAAGGTGACTGAAGTTTAAACATGTAAGAATAAAACCACAATTTTTTCTGAATAAATTCTGTTTTTTGGTTGTCAGTGGGCCCTCCTCCTATAGAGGGGTACTGTGGCCCAAATAGGAACACTGCACTGTGTAAGTATGGGGGAGGTAGAGGCGGATTCTGGCCCTTCCTCTCACCTGCCCCAGGAAAATGGGGAGCTGCACTATATATGTCTGCGTTTGCCTGGGATATGGAGGGAATCCCTGGAAAGGCCCCGTGAACATGAGGGAGAGCATGGCAGTGAGTCAAGGTCTCGGGAGTTAAGTGCCAATGAGTTATGCCCCAAAGTGCTGGGCTCCATGATAAGGCCGAGCTCTCTGGCAGGTGGATATGGGAATCAGAGTATTGTGGTAACATGGCTCTATCTGGAGACAGGATGCCTGAAGGCCAGGCACCATTTAGCCAGTTTGGGCAAACAACCAGACAAATGGTTTACTCTCACCCTCCTCCCTTACCCAGGCCATCGAGATTGCCAAGGACAAACCCCCCATCTTGAATCGCCTGGCCAAAATCTTCCACTTCCTAGGGAAGCAGGATATGGCCATTGGTACCTGCAACATGGCCCTGGACGTCCTACGAGATCCGGAGCTCAACTGGCAGGCGTACGGCACAAGGGCCAAGGTGAGTCAACCTTTACCTGCTGCCTGTTGCCGGAGCCCAAAGGTAATGGAGCCTTCAGGGCGGAAAGGAGCTGAGGAGTGATGGAGGCACAGGTGTGTTTGTACGCTTGTTGAGTGAAGGAGCCTTCCGCCCACTGCCAGCATCCCTTCTGTCATGACCGGGTCAGGGAGCTGCAGCCTCTTCTTGATTAGTGCCCAGTGCAGTCAGACCGACCTGGCTTGAAATCGGACCTCTCCATTTCCGTCTCTGGGACTGCAGTAAGCCACTTCCCCTCCCAACCCCCTTTCCCACATCTGGAAGAGGCGGGTAGTAACCCCTGTCTTAAAAGGTCGTCAGAAGACTAGGGGAAGTACCATCTAAGGCACCTTGCTCAGCTCCCTCTCTTCCAGCCACCTGGCCTCCTTGCTGTTCCTGAGGCAAGCAAGGTCTTCCCCCAGGACCTCTGCCTAGAATATTCCTCTCCAGATGCCCGACTGGCTTCCCCCCCACTTCCTAGAGATCTTGATGAAAAGGCAGCTTCTAGCACCGTCTTACTAAAAATGTCAACCTCTCATCAACATTTTTTTGTCCTCCTTTGTTGGTTTACTTTTTCTTCTTAGCACTTATCACTCTCTAACATTCTATTTGATTATTTATTATGTGTATTGTCTCTCCCCACTACTAAAATATAAGCTCCACGAGGGCAGGGAATGTTGTTGTTTTGCTCTCTAGTGTACCCTCAGTGCCTGGAACAGTGCCTGGGACAAAGCAGGCACTTGATGAATATTTGTTGAATGAATGAATGAATGAAAAAATGAATGAACGAACCGAGTGCTTACTATATGCTAGGTCCTGGCCATGGTCTCTCAATTGCCATGGTAACTCCTCAAGGAAGATATTAGTGCACTGATTGTCCAGATATGGAAAATGGGGCTCACAGAGGGTGAGCCACTTCCCCGCCTCACATGCTAATAAGGGGGAGGGGCTGGAATTCAGCCAAGTCCACCTGTCAATAAAGCCAGGGCTTCCACCCTCACAGGTCACCTCATGATCCTGTCTTAGTGTGGAGACAAAGGGAGGAAGTGGGGATGAAAGCAAGAGTCTGGAATCATTTGTAATGTGACACTTATAAGTTGGGGCCACCTGCCATTCTCCCCAGACTGCTCACTTCCATGGACTCTCACAAAATCAGTACTGCCACCCTATCTAGACTAACCCCCCAGTCGCCCGGAGCCCATCGCCCCGCTTATTTTTTCATAGCACTCATCACCCCTCAAAATGGCACTGTTAACTTGTTCACGATCATGTCCCTGCTAGGATGTTAAGTTCTGCCAGGGAGGGCAGGGACCTCATCTGTCCTATCATCAGCACACCCCAGCACCTCGTACGGGGCCTGGCATGTGATACCTACTCAGTCCGTATTTGTTGAGTGACTGGGTGAATGAAAGAAGGGCTCTTACTTCATCCGCCCCCATTGTACAGACAGGGTAACTGAGACCCGGAAGGGGAGTAGCTAGCCCACACTGGCAGAGAACTAGGGCCCAGGACTCTAGGGCCCAGCCTCAGGGATTGTCTGCAGCACACAGAGCCTTCAAGTTGAGAAAGAGATTGGCTTCATTTGGGGTGGAGAGGCGGGCGGCGGTCCTTGCGTGGAGCACCTTCCCTGAGCTGTCTCTCTACGGGCAGATCCACATCAGAGCCTACCTGCACGACTTGGAGCGGACCAAGATGGGGCTCGGGGGCATGCCGGACCGGGACCACCTGGCCTGCGCCAAGGCTGACCTCGAGGAAGTGGTCAAGGTGTGCCCAGGCCTCAAGACCTACCTGGACATGGGCCAGGTAAGGCAATCTCTTGGCTTGGGTAGCCAATGGCTTACTCAGACTATTTACTTTCTGCCAGGCCAGGCCTGGGAGCTGGGGATACAGGGAGGAATACAGGGCATCGCCCTGTCTGATAACTACCCACCTCTGACTGCCATGGTGAGAATTAATTGAGATAATGCATGGACAGCGTTTAGAACAGGGCCTGACTCTTTCTAAGCACTTAGAAAGTGGGGACCATTCTTCTTTACCCAGAAGTGCCTTCTGTGCACAGAGAATGATTACCACGCGGTGACAAGATCGTAATTTTACATAGGAGAAAACGGAGGCCCAGAAATTGCCTCTCTCAAGGGTTATGTGACCAAGAGTGATGGAACTGGAATAGGAGCGTGGTCTCTCCTTTTCCAGGGGAGCGGGCCCCAAATTTGCAGTGCATGATTGATTGCTGGACCAGAAAGGGTGGGAATGAATTGCACGGGATGTTTTACAAAGCCCGCCTGGGAAGGGAAGGGGTGGGCAGAAAGGCTCATCCCCTGCCCCCGCCCCAGGTCTACTACTACATGGGCGTGGACGCGGTGCAGGAGCTGCTGGCGGTGGACGAGGCCGCACTGAACCAGGCGCTGGTCTTCCTGGCCAAGGCCGGGGAGTCGGAGCTGGGGGCCACGCTGCCCGAGCTGCAGCTCCTGCGCGGCAAGTGCCTGCGCATCAAGGGCGAGGAGGCCAACGCGGCGGCCTGCTTCAAGCGCGCCGTGGAGCTGGACGACGCGGGCTGCAGCCACACCGAGGGCTTCGGCTGCCTGCTCGAGGCGCTGCTGGCGCAGTGGAGCCAGGCGCAGCTGAGTGACACCGAGCTGGGCCGCGAGGTGGACAAGTGGCTGCGCTGCGCCCAGGGCAAGTACCCGGCGGCGCGCCTGCGCCAGGAGCTGCAGCGCCTGTGGCGAGGCCACGCGGGCGAGGTGCTGGGCTTGGCCCGGGCCTTGGTGGCCCAGGGACGCCCGGCGCTAGTGCGGCTGCTCTTCGAGACCATGGAACGCGACAGCGAGGGCTCGGGCGCACCTCGGGGCCGGCGCGCGTTCTCCTTCTGAGGGACCTCGAGGCGCCGCCGCCTCGAGGTGATTGGAACTGATCTGGGCGCTGGAACCGTGTCACCCTGTTATCGGCTGGCGGGAGGAGTGGAACCCATCAGATTCTCTTTCAGGAAGTTGAATGGAGAAGTTGAAACAGTAGGGCCGTTTGATGTGCCCACGGAGACAGAAAGACCGTAATTCTGGAGAGCAAGGCTGGGGGCAGACACCAGAGACCACCTGGAAACTGCCAATGGAAGGACAGAATCGTGCAGAGAAAATAAGATGGCTGCGAGTCTCCTAAGAGATACGAAGATAACCGCCACCCTGTAGCAGTTTTCTGGTCCCCAGGGCAGTCTCTGAGGTCTGCCTTTGGATTCCTATGAGCCACACTCTATCCTTGTAATAAATCCTCCTTTACTTAAATTGACTGGAGTGGTCCTCAGGTCCTGCAGCCAGAAAAGCCGTGGTTAGAGCAGAGGGCCAAGCGTAAGCAGGTGAGGGCGGGGTAGTGGTCTACACCTGCGTGCTCAGAGCTCTTTCCTCCCTGGCTAGCAGTCATTCAGCAGGCCTCATCCTGGCCCAGCGTGGTCTGTTAGGCCCTGCATTGCCTCCTCCTCCTGTCAAACCTCTTCAATAAGCTCTCTTCCTGACCATCTCATTTACACTAATCGTAACACCCACTCTATTGTCTCTTGGGGTCTCTGCATATTGACCAAAAGCCAGAAAGAGATAGGAAACCCCGTTTCCAGGACTTCCTCTTGTGTGCTAGGCACTTCATACATGTAATTCTCTCAAATTCCCTGGGAGCAGCGGTGTAACCCTCATTCTAGTGACTCTGAGGCACTGACCGAGGTCTGAGAAGGGCCAGGATTTGGACCAGACCTGCCTGATTCTGTGCTGCCTTTTCGAACGGTCCTTTCTCAGAGATGTGTCATCTGGACAATGCACTGGTCTCTCTGTTCCCAGACTGCCTTTCCTCTGTGCCTTTATACATCTTATTCCTCCCCTGGCTTTTCCCCTGTGATTTCCATCCCAAGGGCACAGTTCAAAAATGCCTCCTCCAGGAAGCCTTATCAATTCCTCCCAGCTCTCATTAATCACTCCTTTCCGTGCATGGAGAGCTCTCAGGGCATGGTGTCCCACTGTGCTGTATTTATTCCTTCTCTTTGAATCATAATTGTGTTAGCATGTCTGTTGCCCACTCCCACCCCACCTCTGGATTCTTGAGAGCAGGAACCACAGCTAGTTCAACCCCAGGGCCCTGCACTGAGCTCAGCACACAAGACAAGCTCAGTTTGGATTGTTGAACTGAGTAAACGCACAGCAGTGAAGTGGCTACCTTAGTCCCAAACAGGTGACTCCATCCCAGTCCACAGGGCTGAGGTTGGGGTCAGGTCTGCAGCCTAAGGACCTTTGAGGTCCAGAGCTCAACCAGAAAGTGCAGACTTTGTTTCCGCCTCCTCTCCAGCCTTAGGCCAATTCTCCAATTCTGCACTTGGGAAACTGAAACCCAAAATAGGAAACTGAGACAAGAGAGCAGAGACTTAAGGTCAAGCAATGAATCGATGACAGACACAAACTTGAACCCCACCTCCAGATTTGTAGGCCAGTGTCTCTACCCCGTTCGGGCTGCCTCCTTTGCCAAGTTTACTTCTATCAAGTCCAGGAGGACTGCAGGCCTTCCATTCCTTCAGCCAAGTACTTACTGAGCACAGGGTGAGTGCCAAGCATAGTGCCAAGCCCGGGGGCTCCAGTGGAGAACAAAATAGACCTGCCTTTGGCTTCAGGGAGCTCGCAGGCTAGACCCTGCAGAGCAGGTTATGCAGGGTCTTGAGAGCCAGTTGTGAGGACTTGGAGACCAATGGGAAGCTATGGAAGGTTTTAGCTGACAACGCTGGCTATCCCTCCCCCTCCACACTAATCATATTCATTCTGTATTAGTGGTCTTTGCCCAGCCCAGTGCAGAGGAGAGGATGACTGTCCCTGGGGCTCAGAACCTGGCCCTTGGCCACCTCACCTCTGCAAGACGCTGCTGAGACCAGGCCTGGCAGTCCCCCTGGACTGTGGCTCTGCTAGTGTGGGGAGGCTAGTGGGTGGCTAATCTTTATTTAATTACAGTGTTGAGCCCTGTGGAACACCCCTGCCCACTGGGCAGCTGGGAGAAACTGTCTGTCACATAGCTAAAGCAGCAGGAGATCCTTAGGGGAACACTGCAGAGTAAAAAGCCTCAGTGACCCCATAATCGGAGTAATGAAGATAAATCACTGCTGGTGCTGCCTGCCCACTCCCCCTCGGCATCTAGTAGCCGACATCAGACAACCAGAAACTCCTGCTTAGCCAGCGTGACATGTTAAAGACCCTGAACACAGGTGAGATTATTTGGTTACAGGTTTCTGGAATCTCAGGGGTGGAAAAAATCGTAGTCATTACCTCTCGTAGACTCTCTATCTGAAGCAGGACTTGGGGGTGCCAGGATAGCTCAGCAGTTTGAGCGCTTGTCTTGCAAACCATTAGGTCCGGGGATCAAATCCTGGACCCAGCCTTCGCAAACCCATATGCTGAACTGCAGTACGACTGGTAACTACCAAGATGGTGGCAAAGGTTCTCACCTCCCATGTGGAAGGCCCCCAAGTTTGGTTCCCACCCCACACAGCCCCACATCCACCTGTGTGGAATGAAACTATGTCACCACTAACGATGTACAACTATGGAGACTGCTCTGGACCCTCCCCCTTCTCTCTCTCTCTCTGTCTCTCTCTCTCTCTCTGTCTCTGTCTCTGTCTCTGTCTCTCTCTAACCTTCTCTCAAAACAATAAAATAAAAAATCTTTGAAAAAATAAAAATATAAAGCGGACTCCTCTCAACAGTGAGAGTCCCGGACCACAGGCACGCCTCTGACAACTCATGGCTTCTTGAAGGAAGTCAATTTGTCTTCAATTGGTTTGTCCTATGGAGTTGAAATCCTCTTCTCTGTGGTTTCCATCTCCTGATTCAAGTTCAGCTTCTGGGACCACACAGTACAGACCCTAATAATCATGGTGCCCTTGAACAAGTCACGTTCTCCTGTCCCCCATTCTCTCTTTCTGTGGTCCCTATGACAGCGTTTGAGTGTTCAGAATGCGGCTGACTACTCCATCCCCAGCAGGCTGAGCTCTGACCTGGCCTCCAGGTGCCTGCACAGAGGGGCGCCTGCAGCTGAAAGCAGAACAGAACGGGGCTTCTCCCATCCCTAATCGGGCCCCAAGGGAGCACCCTGCGTGCATGATGGTGGCTGGATGCCAAATGAAGTGAAATATCTCCTTTTCTCAGGCTGTTAACTTCCTTCTTGTTTAAGGAAGGGGAGGATAAGGACATTTAGCACTTTACAACTCAGCAGTAAAATGAGCAGATGGAAACAGATCCCCAGCATGGCAAGCGTGCTTCCCGTGAAAACCGTCCCCAGCTCCATGGGGCTGAAGTCACTGTCAAGGCTTGTTGATGGGGTTCAGGACACAGCCAGCTCCCTCCATCTCCCCCAGCTCCTCCCCACAGGCAGCCGCTCCAGGCTGCCCATCACACGGGCTCTGCCAGTTCTCACTTCCTGCGTCCTGCCTCTGCTCACCCTATTCCACCCGCCCGGAGCATCTTTCCTACCACCCGGGTCTGCATGGAATATGACCGCTCTAATTTTGATGAGAGGAGGAAGGGGGTGTTCTTGGCAAGCAGTGGAGAGCAAAAGCGGTGTAGCTATGGCAAAGATTCATCTGGCCTCTAGGGGGCCACAGAACAATTTGACTGAGCAGAGAAGTCAAAGAAAATCACTGTCATCATTGTCACTCTCATGACGATTTAATGAGAACTTGCCGTGGCCAGTAACTGTGGCACGCGTTTCACACACCCTACCCTATTTAACCCTCACAAGCCCATGAGCTATATATCAGGATTGTCTCCATTTTACAGATGAGGAAACTGAGGCTTGGAGAGGTTCAGTAACTTTCCTAAGGGCCCTCTGCACCGCCTTGAGTGACAGGCAGGCTGAAAAGTACTAACAAATGGCTTTTTAACTTTCTGGGGTTCAGACGATTGCTTTTCCTTCTATCACATATGTTACTCTATAAACAAAACACTTAAACAATCTGAATGCATTTTTCATATTTATGTTTCCAAACCCAGCAATAGCTCTTGTTCAGTTGTGGCATGTAAATTGTTTCATTAAACTACAGCTCCTCTGTGAATTTTATTTTTCATCCACAACGTAAAAGAAACAAACAAAAGAACCTCTATCTTTATGGTTCAGATCTATTTTTACCCTCTGCCCAGAACCCCTCATGGCTGGAAATAGCACACCTCTTCTTTCTGGGCTAGTAATTGCTCCTTCCCATCTCTGTGAGGAGGGGAAGGGCTGCCAGTCATAATACCCCACCCCTGACCACAAGAGCTGATAAGACCCAAGCTGGGCCAATCAGAATCCTTCCCAGAGAGTTTTCCAATCGATGCCGAGACAGAAAGTGCTCTGTGTGCTGAAACAGCTATTCGCCACTGTCCCAGTTAGGATTATGCTTAGTCTGGGACATCAAAGAGCTGAAAACAGTATCTTAAACAAGATGGAAGTTTGTCCTGTGAGGCCAACTCAGGTATCACTTCGGTGTATGCCCATGTCCCCTCTCCCCTCGCCTATCCGGTACCGGCAGACCTCATCCTACTGCAAGGGGCTGCCACTCCCCACCTGACTGGAAGCACTGGGTAGCAGACACCCCAGGGAGTGGCCTTCCACTGATGGGAAAAGGAAACTGGAGACCACCCAAGCCTCATGGAGGGGGAAGGGGCAGATCATTGAGGCCCATTCCACATTCCCCCTGAGGTCCCATTGGGATTGAGGCTGGGTGCCCACTGTCATAACCTGCTCAATCATCATCACACCCCGTATTCATTCCAGGCCCTTCTCTCTCATTTCCCCACTCCCCTAACAGTGTTCCCTGAGATCACCTCCCAAATAAACTGCTTGCCTTAAACTCTTTGATTCCGGGTCTTCTTCGGGGGAGCCCAGCATCAGGCACCCTTAAGTCCTATTTCATTCTAAGAGGAGGACTCCACCTCAATACTTTCTTGGCACGTTCTTTGTACCTCTAATACCAGACAGCATGGTCTAACTTGTAAATATGAGGAAAGAGTGAAGGTAGGGAATACATGAAATTGAGTCACTTAACTAGCCAGGGAACTCAAACCTTTTGAACTTTCCAGTCCTATATCAACGGACATATACCAAACCTCCAGATAACCCTCTGATTACTCTCTGAAGAACTCATATATCAAGACCACCTGACCCCCATTACCCAAATCCCTGATGTCTGACTGATAACCACCCTGGACCAACCCAAGGGCTAAGCATGCAGTACAGATAATTCTCAAGAATGTACTTTTTACTATAAGAACTTTTAACCTTTCTTCTTCAGGACACTTGCAGGTTTTTGCCTAGCTGTGTTCCTAATTTGCAAACTATAAGACCCTTGAATAAATCTTTATCATTTATTTCGAGCAAAGCCTTCAGACTCCTTTTGAGTTCATTCAACAATTATAAAATAGGAAGGAACATGCATGTATTGAGTACCAGTTGTGTTCCAAGCACTGTACCAGGTATCGTATGCCCATTTATTCAGTTATTTACTAGTTAATTCATTCAATATATTTATTAAGCATTTATAATGTGCCAGGCAAAGATCGAGGCCAGGGATTGGCAAATTATGGCCTGTAGGCCAAAGTTGGCCCACCCCCTGTTTTTGTAAATGAAGTTTTATTGGCACACAGTCAAGTTTATTGGTTGACATACTCCTATGGATGCTTTCAGGCTATAACAAAAGAGTTGAGGAGTTGTGACAGAGATCATATGACCTCTAAAGCATACCATTTAAAAAAAATTAAACCTGGAGTTGTTTTTATTTTTTTAATTTATTTTTATTTTATTTATTTATTTATTTTATTTATTTTTAGCACTTAAATGTGAGTTTTATTTTTATTTTTTATTTTTTTTTATTTTTTTTGACAGAAAGAGAGATATAGAGACAGAGACAGAGAGAGAACTGAACTTGGGGAACTCCCCAGTTCAGCATGTGGGTCCGCACAGGCCGGAGCCGGGATTCGATCCTCGGTCCTTGGGGCTTCAAAGCAAGCACTTAACCCGCTGAGCCATCCCAGCTTTCCTTATTTTATTTTTTGACAGAGAGAGAAAGAGAGAAGGGGAGGGCCCAGAGTAGCCTTCATAGTTGAACACCATTAGCTTTCTACATAATTTCATTCCACAGGTGGGTGCAGGGCTGCACAGAGCAGAAACCAACCAAGGGCCTCTCACATGGGAAGCACACCCCAGTTCAGCATATGGGTCCTCATGAGCCAGGGCCGGGATTCAATCCTCGGACCCCAGGGCTGCAAAACAAGTGCTCAACCCATTGAGCCATCCCAGCTTCCCCTAAAGCTGGGGTGTCAAACTGACGGCCCGCAGGCCATATATGGCCCCCGAGGTAAATTTCTGTGGCCCACGATGCTCTGAAATAAAATGAAAATAGAAAAAATTGTTATGAAGAAAATAGCGCTTAGGGGAGATGGAGGCAATACCGGACAGACAATTCCCTCGTTAACCCTTTAACTACTGAAGACGAGTATACACGTGGCCCAGTGTCTTTCCCGGGGGCCTGTGGGCGTGTATAAACTCGCTGACTCAGTTCCAGCAATGTTTGTAAATGTGATGTGGCCCACGTGAATCTTGCCTGTTGTACCAAATGGCCCGTGTTTTAATTGTGTTTGACACCCCTGCCCTAAATTATAGCATATTTACTGTCTGGCCTTTTATAGAAAAAGTTTGGGGGAAGCCGGGATGGCTCAGCAGGTTAAGTGCTTGCTTTGCAGCCCCAGGGACCAAGGATCGAATCCCAGCCCAGCCCTGTGTGGACCCAAATGCTGAACTGAGGTGTGCTTCCCATGCAGAGGCCCCCAGTTTGGTTCTCACCTCCCGGTTTGGCCCCTAGCTCGGGGGAGCGTACCTCCCATGTGGGAGGCCCCCAGCCCAGTTTCTGCCCAGTGCAGCCCCCACCCACTTGTGTGGGATGAAACCATGTCAAAAACTGATGATGAACAACTATGGAGACTGCTCTGGGCCCTCCCCCTTCTCTCTGTCTCTTTATATCTCTGTCAAAAACAATAAAATAAATATTTTTTAAAAAGAAAGAAATGGTTTGGTGCCACTTGTTCTGGGCACTGGGAATGCTGCAGTGAACCAAAGAGATAAAAATCCTCCCCTCCTGGGGAGAGTTTGTATCCTACTGGAGTTCGGGGAGAGATAACACAAATAAATCAAAAACGAGACAAAATATTTAATATATTAAATGGTTATGAATGATATGGAGAAAAATAATGCAGGGAGGGAGTATCAGGAGTGCTAGGGGGAGAGGGGAGTTGGACTGGGGATTGCTATGAAAAACAGGGTGTCAGGAAATCATGACTGCAAAGGTGACATTTGAAGAGAGACCTGAAGGAGATGACGGAGTGAGCCATGTGGATGTGGCTGGAAACCTATTGGTGGAAGAACAGCAGATGCAAGGACCATACTGAAGTAGTCACAACATTAATCCTATATTGAAAACTACCAGGGACCTTCAAGTCCTTTCCATACATAATCTCCCATTTAATTACTTAAAACTCACCATCTCGTTACACACTTAATCTTACAAAAGAGTGATCTGAATATATTTCTATTACTGATACGGTATTTATACAAAACTTTCAGTATGCAAAGTTGTTCTGTCATGTTGTTTGCTTCCTCTTCACAGCACTTCAAGGTTATTGACCTCATTGTAGTGTAGCCAAAGACCAGAAAGGTCAAGACCCTTGCCCCAGGTCACACAGCCAGTCGTATTTTCCGGCGTATATGACGACCAGGAGTATAAGACAACCCCCTAATTTTACAGTTAAAACATAGGTTTAGGCCTATATTCACTGTATAAGACTACCCCCCGAGGCTGTAGTCTTATACAGCGAATATAGGCCTAAACCTATGTTTTAACTGTAAAATTAGGGGGTCGTCTTATACGCCCGGTCATCTTATACGCCGGAAAATACAGTAAGTGCTGGAGCTCGAAAGCAAACCCAGGTCTGTCTGGATGCAAATGCTGTATTCCTCTCTAAGCCACCAGCTTTGGTAGGCATGAATTCTACCTGTATCAAAGGGGAAGCGCCAAGGCACGTTGAGAGACGTTCAGCTTCCATCATCCTTCCAGATGAGAGTAACCAGATAAATGGCTGGGGTCACACCAGAACTCACAGACATCTGATCATTCTCTCTGTCCTGGGATGCCTACGACGTGCCACAGGCTTCTGACTGTGCTAGTGTTCTGCAGAGTTAACCCAAAGCAAGTACTCTAAAAAAAGAGTTGCTGGCTGATGGATTAACTACTGCTGAGGTTTTGTTTGGTTGCATTTTTAGCAGGGCATTCTGAAGAATTGAGGGAATTTTAGAAAGACATTAATTTAGCACATAAGTAGGTACTAGGTGCAGTTCATATTTATTATGTGCAAAATCTTTTTACATAGTAAACAAACTGATTATGGCAGGGCCAGAGATGAACAGCTCTTCCCTCTGAGAGCTCGCAGTCTATCGGGTAAAGGGGAACTTCCTGTGTGTGCTGTGTGACCTACTCTGTGTCAGGCACTACACTGAGCCCTTTACATGGGCCAACTCCTTGCATCTTTATCACAACTCTATGGGGAAGATGTCTCTACTATTTTAAGGATGAAGCCTCTGAGCCTCAGGGGGGCTGAGTATCTCACCCACAGGCACACAGTAAGTGGGCGTCAGAGCAAGGATTTGCACTCAGGTTTGATTTTCCCACTGAATGTACACACTCAGCTGTCACACACGTCAGAGAGCAAATGGGCCAGAGGAGAGACTCAGATAAAATCCTAAGTGCAGGTCCTGCCTGTGGGGACTTCAAGGAAGGCTTACTAAAAAGGGTGCCACTGAGCTACGGTAGGCTATAAGCATTAGGCCTCCGGACAGAGAGGAGCCAGCCAAACAGGAGTCTGTGTGTGTGATGGCTCCCACAACTTTGGTTATGGGTCACCGCATGGTTGATACAAATAAGTTGCCATTGGAGGCTGTGAGAGCGGCGGTCAGTCAGGCTGTGCATCAAACAGACTTGGAGATGAATCTTTTCTCCCCCTTTTACTAGTTGTGCTGACCACGAACAAGTTACCCAATCTTTCCAAGCCTTGGTTGCCTCACCTGCAAAATGGACACAAGAGTGATATTTATATCTCATGGGGTTGTTGTAGGGATTTAATCAGACAGGGGCCTGAAGTATTTAATATTGTCCCTGGCACATAGCAAGGGCTTGATAAATGTGTAATGATGACGACGATGATGATGATGATTGGTGGCCATACTCTTCAATTCTGAGGAATCTTGATTAAAAAGAGGCCTACCTTCCCAGCCCCTTTCTGATTTGTAATCGTCCTAAACTTAGGCACTGAACCAATAAGTGGTGTTGCCTGGGCCCAAGGAGAAGAGGTCCATGAAGATGGAAGTGGACTGGCATACCACACAGTGGCAGAGTGGGGAGTCCTTTGGAACCAGAGGCAGCAGCAAAATAACGATTCTTTCCTTATGGTGGGCAAGGGGATCCATGCAGTCCCCAGAATCAGAATGGGTTAAAGGATAGGCTAGATGCTTTCAATTATATCTCTCATTGAACCCTCAGAACACCCCTCTGTGGTAGTATCATGATTTCTGTCTTACTGATGAAATGAGGAAATAAATGGCCCAAGGTTACATATTTAGGAAGTGGCTGTGCAGGATTTCAATTCAAGGCTGTCCTCCCATATCCAGTCCAGTCTATCTGAACAGCGCTGGGCTAACGTGGTGTGGGGGTGGGGTGGGGGCTCAGGAGTCCCTTAGATGGACTGTCCTGACGGCTCTCTGGAGTCTGTCCCGCCCTCTCCTACCCATTGCCCCAGCCTAGGCCATTAGAGGAGTCTCCCAGCCAGCATCTCTCCCTGTCCTCTTCCTCCCATCTCAGTTCACACCCCATTCAGGCAAAGAAACGGAGCTGAGCATGTCCCTCCCTGGTGTGAAACCCTTCCATTGGCCACAGGCCTGCTTCCCACACTGGCCAGCATCCTCAGCAGAGGAGGTAGCCATCTTCCTGGAGTGAGTTATACTTGTTTGCACATTATAACAAGTATAGGCTGTATAGTGGAATGCAAAATGTTCAGGGATTTCTCTCAGAGAAGGCAGTTTGAGGCTAAGCCACAAAACAGATGTGTATACGTTGTGGAGGAAGGGGAGTATCGTTCTCCATAGGAAAAGTTTCACGGGCCCCAAAGATGAAAAGGAACTGGCAGCCTGGTCCTGCCTCTCCAGTGCTGCTTCCTTGCCACCTGGGTGTGCTCGTGCTCCAGAACCAGCTTTAAGCACTTACTGCCCCTGAGTAGAATGTGTTTCAGCCTCCCCTTTGCAGCCCAAGAAGGTCCCAGTCATCCCTTAAAGTCCAATTCCATGTCCCCTCCTCCCAGCTTCTTACTGCAGGCTGCTGAGACTACCACTTCAAGAGGGAGCCTCCCCAGGAGGTTCCGAGCAACCTGAGGTCAGGGAGTTCACCATTAAACCTGCCTTCACTTGTTCATTCCACACACACTCAGGGCTGCTCTCTGAGTGCCGGGCCAGGGCTCTGGATGCAGCAATTACTCAGGTGTCCTCGCAGGAGCTCTGACCTGAGGGAGAGGCAAACCCTCCATGCACTTACTGATTGATATATTAGAACAACAAACATGAAGCGAAAGCCTTCGCTAATCTCCATCTGGGCCAGGCTGTCTGCTCAAGTACAGAAAAGAGCAAAACCTGTGGCTTCCCCAGGGGCTCCCCATCTGCCCAGAGGCCAATGGAAACCACTAAGGCAAGTGGTGCTGGAAACTACCAAGGCAGATACAGGGTCCTTTTCTTTTGTTTTGAATGACAATGAATGAATAAATGAATGATTTGTTCTGTGGGATTTGTTTTTTGTGTTCTAGGGAATTTGTGGGGTTTTATCCATGAATGAGCTCTGCGATATCAAAGCACCCAATGAATGACTGATCAATTGATTGATTGACATGTCACACAGGAAGTTGCTAGCCCTGATAGGGCTAGGTTCTGGGTCTCCACCACCCTGGATGTTCTCAGTGGGGAGCAATAAGTGTCTGGTGTGAGCAGGCTCTGCAGCATCAGGCCATGTAGCCTCCTGCAAGCTCGAAGTAAAATGCAGCAGTTCTCAGCCTGCCTCCCAAGGGGGTCATGAGCATTAATTAGTTACCATTGGTAAAGTGCTCGGAAGATGTGGGGTATATAAACACAGCAAGTCATTAGGCCTCTCCATACCACTATGCACTACAGCCTGGGAACTGCTAATTGAGAAATAATTAACACCTCAGGGTGCAGAGGACAGATGCTGGCTTTTCCAGGATTGGAAGGGATGTAATAATGTGCACAAGGAGCAGGGAGAACTATAAGGCTACTTTGGATCCCAAAATATACCAAAGATTATTCATTCAACTCCTCCCAAGGAAGAAGCTTGGGGAATATTGCCTCAGTAAAACCCTTGGGAATGCACATCTTGGGGAAAGCCCCCAGCATAGTGCTGGGCTGCAGAGGGTGAGCCACATTCTTAGAGCAAAAGCATTCAGGCCCAGCCCAGCTCTGCCCAGCCAACTAGCTGGCTGGGCAGATAGCAATTGTGTGGTCCACCCCAAGCCGTAATTCCTCAACTGCAAAACTGGGATGCTAATATGGATCCACCATCTCCCCAGCCTTCCACCAGGTTGTCTAGTGCCTTGCCTCAAGGTCAGCAGATCCACTCAGGCCACAAATTAGGATCATCTGGGGACTATAAAGTACTGATGCCCAGGCCCACCCAGATCAATAACCAGAGTTTCAGGGCTGGGGCTCAGGGGCATATGGTAATTCAGTAGTCAATGTTGAGAACCATTGCTTTGACCTGTGAGTCAAGCACTGTGTTAAGAGTGGTGGGAAAAGAAGATATAAACCCTACCACACACCCCATGCTTCCCTCATACCTACCTGCTCATCATTTCCTGGTTCCATGCCTGTGAATGTCTTGATCCCACTGCCTGGATATTCTACTCCACTCCCGTTGCCATTCTTGTCCTGGTAAACCCTACTCATCCTTCAGGCTCAACTCCAAACTTACCTCTTCAGTGAAGTCTTAATCTAGACACCCCCATAGGAAGTTTCCAGCCCCCATTATACCACTGATCACACTGTGTTGTTCCTGGCAGATACGGAGCAGGCTGAGAGGTTGTTGAAGTCATTATCAGAATCACCAGTGCATTGCATTGGGTCTGGTACATTTTAAGCACTCAGTAAACTATAGTTGTTATGAGGGAGTTATATGATATGCAGCTCCTACATCAGCACATTTGCACTTGTTGTTCCCAATGTCTGGAATATCCTTCCCCCAGATATTCTGCAAGGCTCTCTCGTCTCGTCAGGTCTTTGCTAAATTGTCACCTTCTCATGAGGCTTTCTTGACCACCCTGTTTTAAGTTGTAACTACTTGACCTCTAATCTGTTCCCTTCCCCAATTAATTTTTCTCCATAGTATTTAACAGCATCTGACTGATGGATCCTGTCTTTTTATAAAATTTTCATAATTTGTTCACCATATATTTTTGCACTAATTTAAAAAATTCATTGCATTAAAATACCACTTCTCTTGGTTACTAAATTATTTGGCTTCTCCTCAAGCTCCACTGTATTGGTTTATTGACTAAACTATGAGCTACATTCAATGCAGGGAATTTTGTTTATTTTGTTCACTATTCCCAGTTTCTACGACAGTGGCTGGTACATGGTAGCTACTCCAAAAAAAATTTTTTTTATTGTTAAATTTATTGGGGTGACATTGGTTGGTAAAAATTACATAGGTTCCAGATGTACAATTCTATAGTGTATCATCTATTACATTATGTGTTCATCACCCAGAGTAAATTCTCCTTCCATCACAATTTTTTGGATTCCCCCTCTCACCTCCCCCTCCGCCTCCCCCCTTACCCTCCCCTGAGTTTTTGTCTCTTTGTTACTTTCAGTTTTATATTCCACATATAAGTGAAATCGTATGGTTCTCAGTTTTTTTCTGTCTGGCTTATTCCCCTTGGCATCAAAACATATTTTATGTGTGTAAGTTGGTTTAGTGGCTTAAAGGCTGTCTTGGACTTTGTGATAAAGGGAGTTTTTCCGATTGTTTAAAAAAAAATAATTTATTTAAATGGAAAGCCTGTAAAATAGGGTAGATTCGAAAAATCCGTGGCCCACTGTTGTCATGGTTACAGAGCTGCCAGACTTCTATTCCGAGAGTAGAGCGGGCCCTGACAGTGGGAGGGAACACTAGACTCAAGACCCGGGAAAATCGGCTTTGATCATAGAGTTACACCTCCCGAAATCCTAGAGGGCACTTCCGGAACTGTGACTTACTCGCTGTTGCCCAGTCCAGTCTTGCATCTCGGAGAGAGCCGGGTCCTCTCCGGCTAAGCTTCCGGAACACTTGTCCCATTGGTCGGGGGGTGGGCTAGTCCCCGGAGCGCGCTCTGTGATTGGCTAGCAGGGCAGGGGGCAGCGCTTTAGCGACGTGCCCCTGGCGCAGGCGCGTTCGCTCGGCGTGGCGGGAGCGAGGGCTGGCTTAACTGGAACAGCAGCTGGTGAGTGGGGTGGCAGCGAGGGTTGTGAGGGACAAGCAGGGAGCGATAGAGCAAAGAGTGGGGTCCGGGCGCGGAGACCCAGGACGCTCGTGTCCTCTGACCCACATGCCTCCCGTCCTCGGGTTTGGGCGGGGTCACAGTCACAAACTTTTGGATTATACTCTTCTTCTAGGCTGTTTCCCCCGTGGATAACTGTGGGCAGGACTTCTCCCTTGCCTACCTCAGGTTGTTGTGGAACGTTGTTCCCAGAAGTGCCAGCCCTGGACAGACACTCAGGGGTTATCTGGTGGCTGAGCCAACCTTACTATTTTACATGTGGGGAAACCGAGTTCGGAACGTGGAGTCCTTTGACCGGGTCACCGAGCCAGTGAAGGCTGAGCCAGGTCTTAGAACTAGGTCTGGAGTACCATTGCTGTTTTTAGCAGCATGGCCCGTGATGGAGACTTGGTGGGAACTGCAGGCAGGGACACAGCCTCCAGTTGTTGCCCTGTGCTGTGCCATGTTGCAGGACACAAGGACTTCACATCTCTGAGCGTCCCTCTGTGAGTTAGGCATAGTGATGATAGCATACACTATACTGAGCACTGTTACAAGCACTTTATGAACAGCTTTCCTGCTTGGATTGCAGGGCCATTGTGAGTCAACGAACCTTTATAAGGGCCAGTGCTGGAAGGAGAGAGCAGATGCTCTATAAAAATTTACTGAATGATTCAAAGCTCTGCCAGCCTCTGAGGTACAGGACATATTACTATATTGCTTCCAAGGTATTGTCTGTGGGCAAATTGAGATAATATATTCTTCTGTTGGTGTAAGCTGAGGGGTTTGAGGACAGGCACACATTTGGGGCTGTGGACACAGGGGGATAAGCTCTTTTTAAAAATAATCCAGATAATTTCCCCTTCCCTTCACTCTTTATTTACTAATATTAGACTGACCAGACGTCCTGTTTTAAACGGGACAGAAAACAACAGTGCTGTCACGTTTCAAATGGTCCATATGGTCAGCCTACTGACACCTTGAATGTAGCCCAGTGAGACTAGGCTGAGCATCCGTACCACTTGAAACAGGACAGTGCCGTTATTCTGTCCCGTTTAAAACAGTATGTCTTGTTAGCCTAATATATTTGATCAGCAGACATTAATAGCCTAAGTATTAGGCATTGTCTGAGGCCCTGAAATCTAAAAAATGTAGAAAACCTGATGAACTCATAGCTTAATAGGGGAATAGGGCATGAAACATTGTTCATTCCTAATGCCTAGCACACAGCAGTTTCTCAAAAACGTTTGGAAATTATTCCAGTACAGTATACTCATACTTTAAGGAGCTGCTGGCAGTGGGAACACAGAGAAGGAAGTGACTATCTCTGTTTGAAAGGGATGGAGAAGGCTTCTTGCAATAAGTGAACCTTGAGTGATAAATTGGATTTGCTGGGGGAAGTTTGCTTGTTCCAGGAATGATGAGCAACTTGGGGCCTGTTAAGGGAGTGGTAGAATAAGAAGCTGGAAGAGGTGTGTTGGGATTAAAATATGAAGAGGCTTTGGTACCATTCTGAGAAAAATTTAGGGAGCCATTTGTGGATTATAAACGGGAGTGATTGGATCATCATATCTGTAATATGAAGACTGGACAGATGGGTCAAGAATAAGGTGACCAGATTTTAACATTGGTAAAGCGGGACACCATTGACCAGGGGGGAGGGGGTTCTTGATTAAAAATTTGGTCTATCTCCCGCCATTCCCTAGCTTGTCGTGCATTCTTTCCAAAAATCGGGACTCTTAAAACACCGTGGGCCGCGGGACAAATTGTTAAAAATCGGGACTGTCCCGCCAAAAGCGGGATGTCTGGTCACCTTAGTCAAGAATCATTCAGTTTATTCCTTGATAGACATTTATTGGTGCTGTGTCTAGGCACCATGCTGATGCTGCAGATACACTTGGAATAAAATAGACGTGATTACTGCCCGCCTGGAGTTTACAGTCTAAATCAGTGTGTGAACAGGTAGGCTTCTGCAGTGGTGCTCCCAGTGTGGGCTCTGGAGCAGCAACATCAGCATCACCTGGGAACTTATAAGAACTACAGGGCCTCCTTGTACCCCAGACCTCCTGAATCAGAAACTCACAATCAGTGTTTTAACAAGCCCTTTAGGTGACTTCAATGTCCACTTAAGTTTCAGAACCACTGGTCTACTGTAATGTAGCAAGTTGTGCTGAGAGGCTAACGCAAGGTTGAGGCAGTAAGGGGCAGAAATAAGCGGGCAGACCTGCGAGTAATCTTGGAGACAGACTCACTTGCTTAGGAGGAGCCACAAGTGAAGGCATTGCTGGCTTGGGCCTCTGGCCTGCGGTGGGACTGCAAGTGACGGAGGCAGGTGTGAACCACATGTGCCTTGCCTCCAGGGCCAGCACTTCTCCATGCAGTCACACTAGGACTCCGTAGCAGTGCCTCCCAACCTTCTTTAGGTCATAGACCTCATAGGACATGATACTACCGGTACAGCACACGGGAAATGGAGGAAGCTGCCTGAGGCTGGAGAGGACCAGCTGGAGGTCTGGAGGCTGAAAGCTAGAGGTGACCACCTGGGGATTCCAGCTTCCCAGAGCTGAGAGAAATCAGCAACCCACTCTCAGCATATTGCAGGGGAGCTCTTTGCTCCGTGGGATATGCAGAAAATCAGAGATGCTCACTAAATTTGACAGTATAAATCAAGAACCTTGAAAGTTTATACCCTTTTGACTCAGTAATTCCATACCTGAAAATCCTCTCCCAAATATGTATATTCTTTATAGACTATGTGTAAAGGAGAAAACTGACAACTCTCTGGTAGTAGGAGAATCATTCTTGATATAGTCAATCAGTAAAATGTTGTACTGCCATTAGAAATGTGTGAATATTTGGTAAACCAGAGAAACCTACGTGCTCACTGTCTAGTAAGCCCCTGCTCTGTACTGAGTGGAGAGCACATTAGATGTGGTCCTTACCAGCAGATCAGAGTATATGGGGGAAGACAGATAGCCCAATGAGCAGTACCTCCAAAGAGTGATTGGGTTTGATAAGAGACAAATGGGCTGCTGCAAGAGAAGCTGGTCTTTGGGGAGTGGGACAAGGAAGGCATCCTAGAGGACAGGATGGTAATCGTGAGGCCTGGAGGATGGGTAGGTGTCAGTATGCAAAGGGAACAGTGTATTTAAAAGCAAGTGAGGTGCAGCCAGAACACAGGGCAGTGGTGAGATAAGGCCAGAGGAGACCAGCAGCCCAGCTTATGTGGGGTTATGGGCACCTGAAGGTCAGAAGCTTAGACCTGCTCCTAAGGGTAGCAGGAAGCTGTTGGAGGACTTTAAGCAAGAAAAACGGTACCATAGGTATTTTGGAAGTACAGCATGGAGAATGGATCAGAGGAGGGAGGGGATGGGATCTGGGAGCCCAGTAAGGAGGCTGTTGCAAAAGGCAGGTGAGAAAGTGGTGGCCACGACCTGGGTGGAGACTGTGGATATGGCAAGAAGGGACCGATTGAACAGCAAGTGAAGAGGTAGGAATGACAGAGCTGAGAGCATTGCTCTGGGGGGTGGGGGTTGAGGGATGGAATAGATGAACCTAGGTTTCTGGTTTGGGCAAAGGGTAGCTTGCAATGCCAGTCAGAGCGAGATGTGGAGAGGAGCAAATCTGGGGGGAAGGTGCTAAGTTTAAAGGGCAGTGTGTTCTCCAGGAGGCAGTTAGATAGGTGGGTCTGAAGCTCAGGAGACATTCACAGTGGAGATGTTGATTCAGAGTCTTCAGCATGTGGCCTGACCAGGGAGTGTGTGTGAGGGGGTAAGACGCACACAACATTTGACATTTAAGGGGGGTGAACAAAGGATAGGGCTGGCAAAAGAGACAAGGGTTTGTCGACTTCAGTTGTCTCTGGGCTGAGGGATTATAGTTCCTTTCTTCTTTTATAATGTTTCCCCCCACCCCCAGTTTTCTATAGTAACAATTGCAGACATCAATGGAGGTCATAGAATGTTCCACTGTTCTAATAACTTTTTATAAGTCTTCTGCGTTCTTACAATAAACCTACAAGGTAGATCCTATCGTACTACCATTTTACAGATGAAGAAACTGAGCACAGAGGGTTTAAGTCACATGTCTCAAGCTACACAGGGCACCATCAGCCAGAAGCTCTCCTGGAATCCAGGCTGCCTGGTTCCAGGGCATGTGCAGTCGCCACGCACTCTGTCTCTCCATAGTGCTGTTCTTTTTGTTTGTTTTTTACATGGCAGTAAGAAGTAAGAGCAGTAGTACTTGGATCTGCTAGGAAAGTAGAAATGAAAAGATTTGCAGCTGCAGAATCAGTGGTTGTCTTAGAAGTGTGTGGGAGATCCAACTGAGCTGGCTACTGCATGATGTCAGAGCATAGTCAACACTCACTTGTGCACGACTCATTTTTCTCCAGGCACAAGTGCTCCCCTGTGCTGGGGTGTCATGGAAGGGCTGCTGACAGGATTCAGAGCACTGGCCACCTGCAGCCACCAGCTGTCCGGGTACGTTCCCTGCAGGTTTCACCACTGCACCCCAGGGAGAGCGAAGCGCTTGGTGCTATCCCGAGTGTTCCAGCCCCAGAACCTTCGGGAAGACCAGGTGCTCTCCCTGGAGGGCAGATCAGGCGACCTGACCTGTAAGAGCCAGCGTCTGATGCTGCAGGTGGGCCTGATCCACCCCGCCAGCTCTGGCTGTTACCACCTCC
Organism: Craseonycteris thonglongyai; assembly: GCA_004027555.1. Classification (NCBI taxonomy): domain Eukaryota; kingdom Metazoa; phylum Chordata; class Mammalia; order Chiroptera; family Craseonycteridae; genus Craseonycteris; species Craseonycteris thonglongyai. Next base: position 38,790 of record PVKE010008711.1, read on the forward strand.
TGCCTTATGCCGTCCGCGCCATGGAGAAGCTGGTGCGGGTGATAGACCAGGAGATGCAGGCCATTGGGGGACAGAAAGTCAGCATGCCCAGCCTCAGCCCAGCAGAGCTCTGGCGAGCCACCAACCGGTGGGACTTGATGGGCAAGGAGCTACTACGACTTAAAGACAGACACGGCAAGGAATACTGCTTAGGACCCACCCACGAAGAAGCCATTACAGCCCTGGTTGCCTCCCAGAAGACTCTGTCCTACAAGCAACTTCCTTTCCTTCTGTACCAGGTGACAAGGAAGTTTCGGGATGAGCCCAGGCCTCGCTTTGGTCTTCTCCGTGGCCGAGAGTTTTACATGAAGGACATGTACACCTTTGACTCGTCCCCCGAGGCCGCACGGCAGACCTACAGCCTGGTGTGTGGTGCCTACGACAGCCTGTTTGACAGGCTGGGGCTACGGTGTGTCAAGGTCCAGGCAGACGTGGGTAGCATCGGGGGCACGATGTCTCATGAGTTCCAGCTGCCAGTGGATGTCGGAGAGGACCGGTTTGCAGTCTGTCCCGGCTGCAGTTTCTCAGCCAACATGGAGACACTTTCACAAAGGAACTGCCCTGCTTGCCAGGGACCACTGACTGAAACCAAAGGCATTGAGGTGGGGCACACGTTTTACCTGGGCACCAAGTACTCCTCCATTTTCAATGCCCAGTTTATCAATGTCCACGGCAAGCCGTCCCTGGCTGAAATGGGGTGCTATGGCCTGGGTGTGACACGCATCTTGGCTGCTGCCATTGAGGTTCTCTCTACAGAAGACTGCATTCGCTGGCCTGGCCTTCTGGCCCCTTACCAAGTCTGCCTCATCCCCCCGAAGAAGGGCAGTAAGGAGGCAGCAGCCACAGAGCTCACAGAGCACCTGTACGACCACATCACAGAGGTGGTGCCGCAGCTTCGGTGGGAGCTCCTGCTGGACGACAGGACCCATCTGACCATTGGAAACAGACTGAAAGATGCCCACAAGTTTGGCTATCCCTTTGTGATCATCACTGGCAAGAGGGCCCTGGAGGACCCTGCCCATTTTGAGGTCTGGTGCCAGAACACCGGTGAAGTGGTCTTCCTCACCAAAGAAGGACTCGTGGAATTACTGAGCCAAGTGCAGGTTGTGTAAATGCCCCCAGCCCAGCCCTGCCCATCTCGCGGCCCTGGAGTTCATTCTAACGCTGCCTTTCCCTTTTTGGGGGCTGGTCTCTCCAGAAACAGGGCAGCTCAAGGGAGGTGAGAACTTGTTAGGGAAACCAATTTTTATCCAATCATTTGTTCAAACTACCGGTATTTGTATTTAAAGTCACTAATTTGGCCCTTTTCTCTGGCCTGGTCCTTCCACATACCATTCCTTTTATATTCTAATGTGGAAGCTTCTGTCAGGAGGCAGAGGCCAGATAGAACAGAGTTCTTATCTTGGCACCCACTGTCACTTCCCTCTCTCAGCTGAGTTTTCCCTGTGTGGAATGGAAGTGGCTGATGGCCAGGGTCCTCCTGGCTCCAGTAGCCTGACCACCGGCCACTTGCTTCATATAGTCTAGAGCAGGCCTGGGAAGACTTTTTCAGGCCGAGGGCTGCAGTCCACTAGCTATTTTATTATTCAGGCAGTCACCCCAAAACTGCTTGGTGGTCCACCTGTGGACTGCGATCGATGTCTTGCCCAGCCCTAGTCTATAGAGCAGGCCCACCAGCCCTCCTCCACTTGAACATATCCTCTCCACTGCTGGAGCCTCAGTTTCCCCATCTGTGACATGAGGAAATGGAATTAGATCTGTGATGTTCTTAACAACTGTCTGTCACTGGCTGGTTCCACAAGAGGTTCCTGACAGATCTGGTTCCTCTGATGCTTCTTCGTCTAAGATACACAGAAAGTTGATATAATCAGCTAATGGCCCCCAAACCACCTCCAGAGAGACCTGGCTCCTCTATTAAGGTGGCTCCACACAGAGATTGTGTTGGATCAGTTGAATAAAGTCAAACTATTGGGATGAGTCTTGCATGTTCATTTGAAACAGTGGTGACACCTGCCATCTTAACAGTGTAGTGGCTTCCTGTCTTGAGTCTTGTTTTTTTTACTCTTTCTGCACTCCACTCTGAAAGAAAAAAAGGTGGCCGGAAAAGTGTTTTAAGTTATTTCTCCCCACAAATATCAGGGATATCAGGCTTCAAGTGCCACAGTGACCTTGCCCTCAGTGCAGAGTTGGATCCTAGAGCCACAACAGGGGTGAATATTAAGGTCTCTACCTGAATTATGTGGAAAACTAGGAGCAGCTTGAGCTACCACCGCAGTGCCGCCTGCTTCCATTGCTCCTGCTCAGCAGACTAGGGTCTCGAAATGTCCAAATCTAACATCTATCAAGGGCAAGCTCAAAGTCACCACCTCTTGAAAACATGGATGAGAGCTCCTGCAAGTGGCTTTCCCTCTGGCTCCCCGGCATTCTCCTGTTCAGTCCTGATGGCATTGCTTGTTTGGAGCACACAGCTCCTTGTTTGGTGGGCCAGCCTCTTGTACTTGATGGTCAGCAGCCTGAGCCAGGGTCCTAAGTTGATTCCTAGTGCACTGCAGTTCTGTCTGAGCCAGTTGTCCCACCTGCCACACAGCTTCCCAGCAGCCTGTTACTGCCACTGCTGTTACTACTGGAGTAATCCCACCCCCAAGCACACACCGTCAGGTTTCCTAATTAATGCACATGCCAAGCCCTAATACTCCCAGGACTACCACTGGAGCGTGGGCCCAGCATTCAGGCCAGGAGAGGCGGATTCTGAAAGCAGACCGATTGTGTGACAGGGGAGCTTACCCTGAGCTGAGCTGCATGTTGTAATCACCTGGTTCCCACCCAGAGGTTCTGGTTGTGGTCTGGGATGCAGCCAGGTATCGGGGATTTTAAAGCTCCCTGGAAGTCAATTGAGAGTTCCAGGTGTGCAGGTAGTGGCTGTCTCTGAGCCCACTTTATAGTTAAGCTTCTTTGTGTAATTTCAGTTGTACTGGGGAAGCTGCAGTGGCTCAGCGGGTTAAGCACTTGCTTTGCAGCCCCCAGGAACCGAGGATCCAATCCCGGCCCTGGCCCATATGGACCCATATGCTGAACTGAGGTGTGCTTCCCATGCGGGAGGCACCCAGTTCGATTCTCAACTCCCAGTTCGGCCCCTGGCTCAAGGGGGCGTGTCTCCTATGGGGGAGGCCCTCAGTTTGGTTCTTGCCGCCCGCCCCCTGTTCTGACCCCTGGCTTGAGGGGGCATGCCTCCCATGTGGGAGGTCCCCGACCCAGTTCCTGCCCTGCGCAGCCCCTGCCCTCCTGTGTAGAATGAAACTATGTTGAAAACTAATGATGTACAACTATGGAGACTGCTCTGGGCCCTCCCCTTTCTCTCTGTCTCTCTCTGTCTCTGTCAGAAAAGAATAAAATAAATCTTAAAAAAAAAAATCAGTTGTACTGTCAGACTGATGTGAGAGCTCTGCATTTAGTGGCATGGTCATTTATTTGTTGGGGGCCTGCCATGTGCCACTGTGCTGTGATGCCCTTTTATACAGTTTTCAGACTTCAAAGCTATACAGGGAAGATACTGTTACTCTCATTTTTCCCATGAGCAAACCTGAAGTTCAAGCAACTCACTCAAGGTGCACATCTCTTAAGTATCAGAATGCAAGTATTAACCAAAACCTCTGCCCTCCCCACTATAACACACAGCCTCTGCCTACACAAAAGTGACGTTAGTAAATAAAACTGAATTATTTGTGTCCATCTAATCAGGTTAGCCTCAAGTAGGTAAATTAGAATTCGTGCTAATGTGTTATATGTATATATTGTTTAGATGTGTGCTCTATAATCTTATCTACAGAAGGCTAGCCAAATGTAAGAAGCACTTTTAAAAACCAATTAATTTTAAAGTCTTCATAAATGTGCAAGTGTTAGAATAATTTGAGGGTGATGTGCAATCATGGAACTTTAGAATGGGAGAATTGGAGCCTTCCTATCCATCCCTCACTTCACAGATGGGACACAGGCCTGGAGTGGGAATTCACCTGCCACATACCATCTGACTGGTGCTACATCCCCTAAATCAGGCTACTTCCAGTCAATCTTGTACTAAGAGAGGTCTGGCTGGATCAGCCTTTGAGCTGCAAAAGCCTGTTAGGTATGAAACAGGTACCCATCCTCTAGTTTCTAAGGTAGACAAATACAGGGAGTACAGTGATTTGCTCAAGGTCAAGCTGGACTGAAACCTAGGTGTTCTGATTACTAAGCCAGTGCGCTTATAGTAGCCAGGGGCAGTATAATTTGGTGGAAAGATCAGAACCTTGAGGAGACATAATCCTAGATCCACCTCATACCAGGGATGTGATCTTAAGACAAATTACTTGCCCTTTGTGCATTTCCGATTCCTTATTTGTAAAATGTACTCATAATAATGGTACCCACCTCCCAGGGTTGTCTGGAGGTCAGAGCTTACCTATATGAAATGCTTAACCCTTGGTATGCTCTCAGGAAACATTTCCTTAATACTAGATGACTTAGAAAATGCCCCCGTTAGGAGCTCAGGTTCTGCTGTTAATTTTATCTTGAGACCTGGATCTTGTTTTCTTCATGGTTTCCAACCTCCCTAGGGAATGCCACCAGCAAGAACTAAGTAATGCCTGCAGAATGGTTTCATCTCCTTAGAGGCAAAACAGAAATATTCAAACAGTGTACCTTTCTCCTTTAATTTGCCAAGTGCTAGCTCTTGCCATAAATTGATGAAACGGAGATGCTGGCAAAATAACAGGTAGAGGCTGTATTATTGCTCATTCCTTGGGGAGATCTAGAAGCAACTGGCTGGGAAATACTTAGCAGAATTAATACTTGGGGACAAAGGCTGGTGTATAACAAAACCAACGTGTAAATCAAGCTTAGGATGTAAATCAAGGGCTCCATTAATATTCTGTGTTTTAATGGAAGAAACACCTGCTGGGCTACCAATAAAGGAGCTTTGCAGATTGTCATTTCCTTAACTATTTGAGTGTCAGGCCCCTTGAGTCCCCATCCACTTATACACCAAGGTGCCAGAATGCTTTTTAGAATGGATTCTTATGCATCCAAGGGCCCGTAAAGCTTTGTTTTAGAACTAGGCTGTTTTTTATTAGTGTGGATAGTTTTCTATAATGTGGAAAATAGGAAAATTTTTTTATGATGTTAAAAACTTAGGGAACATTTGAAAAAAACATCAAGCAAATTCACTTGATTTAAACTAATAGCTTACATCACAGTGACTCAGACTAGAGACTCGAGTCAGACTGCCTGGGCCACTTGATAACCATGTTACTTTGTGCAAGTATGACCTCCCTCATACTCCTGAGCTTCCTCGTTGGTAAAATGGGGACAGTGCCTGGTTCACAGCAGGTGCTTGGTAAATGGCAGCTGCCTTTACATTAGGCCTTTGCACGCAGTAGGTGGGTGGGTGGTGCATGTGGACCAGCAGAAGGGGACGGCACCTTTAGACTCCCCACATTCAGACACCACTTTGGTGCAGGCATAACTACTCCTGTTAAACCAGCAGCTCTCAACCCTGCTAATAAGCTTCCATGGTGAAAGCTTAATTGCCCTTGGCTAATTAAAACTGTAGGGCCAGGAGTGTGAGCAGGAGGCACTTCCAGTTAATGCTAACTGAGGATGCCCTATTGCAAGGGTACAACTTGCTGCCCAGGCTCACCCAGAAAGCTTGTGGGCTGACAGGAGCACCATTGGTAGGGTGTTGAGTACTGTGGAGATTCGGCTGTGGACTCTGGCATGGCTCTCTGCAGACTAGATTCTTCTGGCCAGGGTGGGAACATAGCATGACAGTGAGTGCCTAGACTTTACCATGACTTTGGAGTGAGCAGGCAAGGGCTGCTGGGTCTATTGCCAAAGGCTGGGGCCCACTCTGGTTACTATTAATATCTCTTGAAGGGTTTAGGGGAGTCCTGAATTCAAGGTCTGGTTCTATTTTTCACTAGCTAGCTGACTTTGGGCAAGTTACCTACCCTCTGTGCCACTTTTCCTACCAGTACAATGGTGCTATAACTTTGGGACGATTAAGTGAGCCAGTCCACACAGCACCTAGAATACTGTCTGGTACAGGGGTTCCCAACCTTTTTATACCCTAGGGCGCATTCTAAAATATCGGTAGGGTGGCAGGCACCAGCTATTTCTAAGGATATTTATTCTTGAACAAGAATAAAAAATAATAAAAATAATTTTTAAATAATAAATTTATTGTACAAATTATGTACACACAAAGAAACATATATACAAAACGTAATACAAAGTAAATAAAAAAACACATGTATAATAAAATCATTTAAGAAAACATAAAAGAAAACATAAAAAAAAACAATCTGTCAGTGTGATCTTTGGCATTGCATTTCATTGGCCAGTGCCTCGTAATTAGGAGAGTATGACAACAACCCTGTTAGCAAACAATTATTAAGATGCTCATCGGTAAGTCGAAATCTATATCGTGATTTTATTAAATTCATGGTTGAAAACAAAGATTCACATAAATACGTTGACCCGAAAAACGATTTGATTTTATATGCCGCTTTTTTTAAAAATGGGAACCTTTCTTTGTCGACTATGTTCCATAAGTCCCTGGCACTGCAAAGTGAGCACTTAACCCACTGAGCCATCCCGGCTTCCCCAGGTCTCTGTCTTTACTTTCAGTTTTATATTCCACCAATAAGTGAGGTCATATGTTTCTGGATTCTTTCATTCCGACTTATTTCGCTTAATAAGATGGTCTCTAGGTCCATCCATGTTGTCACAAATGACTGTATTTCATCATTTCTTATCGCTGAGTAGTATTCCATTGTGTAAATGTACCACAGCTTCTTTATCCAGTCATCTATCGAAGGACATTTTGGTTGTTTCCATGTTCTGGCTACTGTGAACAGTGCTGCGATGAATGTGCGGATACATACATCTTTAAAGATGAAGGTTTTCAGGTTTTTTGGGTAGATGCCCAGTAGAGGGATGGCTGGGTCATACGGTAATTCCATTCGTAATTTTTTGAGGAATCTCCATACAGCCTTCCATAGTGGTTGTACCAGTTTACATTCCCACCAGCAGTGTATGAGGGTTCCTTTTTGTCCACAGCCTCTCCAGCACTTGTTATCCCTTGTCTTGTTGATTGTAGCCATTCTAACAGGTGTTAAGATGGTATCTCATTGTGGTTTTTATTTGCATCTCCCTAATTGCTAGTGAAGTGGAGCATTTTTTCATATATCTGTTGGCCATATGTATGTCTTCACGAGAGAATTGTCTGTTAAGGTCATCTGCCCATTTTTTAATTGGATTGGTTGTTTTTTTCTTGTTGAGTTGTACAAGTTCTTTGTATATTTTTGATATTAGCCCCTAATCAGACGCATTGTTTCCAGTTGGTTGGTTGCCTGCCTCTTTGCTTTGTTGATGGTTTCCTTTGCAGTGCAGAAGCTTTTTAGCTTGATAAGGCCCCATTCATTTATTTGTGCTTTTACTTCCCTTGCCATTGAGGTCAGATTCATAAAGTCCTCCCTGAATCCCAGGTCTGTAGGTTTATTGCCAATGTTTTCTTCTATGCAATTTATTGTTTCCTTCCTTATTTGGAGGTCTTTAATCCATTTTGAGTTAGTTTTGGTATATGGTGAGAGATCACAGTTCACATTCAGCCTTTTGCATGTGGTTTTCCAATTTTCCCAGCACCACTTATAAAGAGGCTTTCTTTTCCCCACTGTATATTTTTTGATCCTTTATCAAAAATAATCCGTCTATAAATTTGTGGGTTTATTTCTGGGTTTTCAATTCTGTTCCATTGGTCCGTGTGTCTGTTTTTCTGCCAGTACCAAGCTGTTTTGATTACTGAGGCTTTGTAGCACAGATAAAAAGTCAGGCAGTGAGATGCCCCCAGCTTTATCCTTCTTTCTTAGGATAGCTTTTGCGATTCGTGGTCTTTTGTGGTTCCATACAAATTTGATGATTTTTTTAATCTATTTCTTGAAAGAATGACTGTGGGATTTTGATGGGAATGGCATTGAATCTGTATATTGCTTTGGGGAGTATGGCCATTTTAACTATGTTGA